>QFDD01000024.1:0-129680 GCA_006871305.1 Vachellia collinsii | reverse complement strand
GAGGCACAATATTTGTCTAAGAACATCCAAGGGGGAGTGTTATAGAATAAGATGTGTGGTGTGGATGTTCTTGTGACTTGGAGATTCCACTCAAGACATTATGCCCTTTAACCTCCCAACTTTAATAGTCTTAAGTATGTGTTCCCTATAACCCCCTATTGTATCATTAAGGTGCTTAATACCCTTGTAACTCCTTAGCTTTGTGATCAATGCCTTGGACCCTATAAATAGGGACAATGTTCTAAGCCTTTGGATACACACAAGTGATCAAGAGAATACACTTTTCTCTCTCAATTTCTTCTTCTATCTTTCTCTTCTTCTACTTCTAAACTTTTCTCATTTTCTATCATAAACAATATTCTTTTCTATAAGTTTGATTTTATACATAAGCAACAATTCTGTATTATTTAAAAATTTAATGCATTTTTTTTCTATTTTTTCCACTCATTTTCTCTTATCTTTTTTCCACTTATTTTCTTTTTCACCCATAATCTTTATGAATAAGGGTATGTTTAAAAAAAATTATATCTCTTACATATTCATTGTTTTTATTTATTTTAACTGTTAATTTGTTTTGTCTAATTTAAATTGTTGTTGCTTATAAAAAAACATGAAGGGACTGTCTACTATTCTAGTAATTTTTTTTTAAAAAAAATGAGATACTCCATCTAGTGTCTATCACAGGACACCCAAAATGTTTGTTTAGTCATTAATATAAATCATTTAGAGAGTTATTAATATTTATTTTGATCAATTTATTTTGGTAATTAACGTTCAAATGTGACTCTTCATGTTTTCAATATCATTTAAAACCCCTTATCAATAGAGGCGGAGTTGGAACATTTTATTGATTTGAAATAGATTTATGAATCAACTGTTATTTATTAGTTCGTGTAAATTAAATGAAAGTAACCAATAATATACTCATAAGGATCATATAGAGTATTCTTAAATTTAAAAAAAAAACAGAAAATACATATCAAGGCTAGCCTGATTGGAGAAAACATTGAGACAAAGAGCTGTACAGCAATATAGTGCAACTTGTGACCACTGTGATTAATTTCTCATTTACTTCAACTAATATGGAAAAAATATACAGATGTGCATATGAAGGGGGATTAATTAACATATCTCTAAAAGGCATATGAGCAGACTGATTATATATAGAGTTGAAGCCAAGACACATGATTAGGTGCTAAACCAGATAGCGGATGAGTCAAGTGTGTAAGCTTCAAAATTTTCAAAGCCTGACTTTGTTGAAACCACACACCGCTGGTATAAATATTCCAGAGAGCTCTGTACATGCGGACACGATAAGGCTGGATTCCCTGCAAGTGAATGAGCCGATTTTATTTTACTTTACTTTAACTTGCAATAATTACAATTTTACGCACAAAAGTCATCCATATAAATAAATAAATAAATATATACAACTGTATATGCTGAGGCCGCTTGTATCTAATGAATGACGCCGAGTCTGAGGCCAAAAAACAAGTTGCGATGACCTGAAACTTCAAGGAAATGAAGCTGTCTCTGATCCATCCTCTCCTTTTGCTCCTGTAAATTACCAAGCTCACCACCTCAAATTGATTGACTGCACCACATGGGACGTAGATGATAGGGCTTATTTAGATTAATGGTAAAATATACCTTTTCAATATAATTTACAGTTTTTACAAAATAAACATGTAAGAACGATTTTATTTCGATTTACGGTAAACACGATGTTTGAACGTTTTAATAAACAGGTACAACATAGTGTAACATATTGGCATGTACTATGTATCAATACTTAACAAACAATACCCCCATCTTGTTTTAAACGTATTAACTAATTTATAAGGTCATAATGCACCACGTCTTTTAAATCCATAAAACTACATACTAACATGTTCGGAAATCATACTGATCATTCACTGAGAAAACTTTATATCAAAAATAGTTTTGAATAAACAAATAACCAAGGGCTTGTTTGTACGCTGTAATTGATTTACATGGAAATAAATATAAAAATGAATATGAAAATGAGATTTAAAAGTATGTTTAGTATGACTATGGAAATCATATATAATTTTCCATTTTGATACATATTTAATATATGAAATGTCCATAATACCTTGAGTCAGGAAAAAAAAAATTCATGGCTCATAGAGTATTTTACTTAGAAAAATATGGGTTTCATGGAATCCATCTCATTTTCATGGTTCCTATCATGGAATTGAAATTTTCCATTCTAATGGAAATAATTTCCATATAAAAATCAATTACATATTTATTTCTTTGTACCAAACATGCAACTAATATGAAATTTAATTATAATTAATATCCATACGTCTAAGGTTATGTTTGACAATTATTTCTGAAAAGTATTTTTACATAAATTGATATAAAACTCTCTCACATAATCATATCGGATTGTTAAAATCACTTTTCAAAAGCTTTTTCTAAACAAACCTTAACTCTAACGTAGTAAATTGGGCATGAATGAAGTGCTGGTTTTATCTCTACCATGAAAGTCAAATCGAGATAGGATGAATAAATAGGCAGACGTAAAAGCGAGAGGGCACGGCATGCATAGACACGTAGAGCCACGTCATTGGATGATGCTTCGGTGAGATTGCAATACCTGACCTTACCCAATCAAAATGGGTCCCTCCTTTTATTTTTTAATAGTACCAGTAGCTGTATCGTTCTATATTATTGAATATTGGCAGAGGTTATGTTTATATATATGTATATATATCTCTGTATGACTAACTTTGTAGTTTGATTCCTTTATTTTAAGTGAGTCTTGCATGAATGAGCCGATGGGTACAGTATCCATCAATAGTGTGCATTTGTGCTTTAATGTAATATAGGATCTCAATATACGTTAATTTGATGACTGTGACATCACTGCAGGAGAAAATTACTTTACAGTCCCATGTAAATAGCAAACATGGCACAATGACAACTTAAAAAAAAAAAACTTTTTTATTTGGGTAAAAGATTTTTTTAAAAAGAATTAAAAAAGAGAGAGTGTCTCACGTGGTTGGGGTGGAAATTAAATGATGAGACGAATAAGTTTGCTTGATGATGTTAATTCGATCTCCTCCTCCCATGTGACACCACACGTGGTCTCCCCAGACAAAAAGAATGTGCAATCTGCTCCCAACTAATTTATATCACTCTCCACATTATTTAATTTTTTAAAAAATAATTAAATTTGCTTCGGGTCCAAAGACTTGCCATATATATCTACCCTCCACGTCTCCATCTTGCTGGCACATAATCTCAACCAAATCTAGTGTCTTAAAATCTCCCTTCTTTCCCACGATGCATGATCTCACACGCACAAACACATTTGGAAGCGATAAATCAATTAATTGATTAGTAGCGTGGTGATGATTAGAATTATTGGACGGTGATGATGGAGGGAGTAAGATTTGGGGGGAGAGGCAGGGGATCATGACTGCTGGCGTTTGTGTGCAAAAGGCAGTGAGTGGGGCTTTTGACCATTGACCGAGAGGCACGTGCAGAGCATCCTCTTTTCCCTCAAAAATCAAAATGCAGCGGCCGACGCACGTGCACTCCCCCCTCCCCCGACACATTCTAACACCATCATCATCATCCCTTCCTTCTTCCTCTTATTTTATAACATTTCCCGATCTCCCTTTCCTTCTTTTATAATTATTCTCCTCTCACTCAATCCTCTGCCTTCAACCATTCACAGGTTTTCACATTTCAATCATGTCCACTCCATCTGCTCCTAAGCATTAATGACCCGCTTATAGAGTAAATTACTCTTTTGATCCAATTTATATAATAGAGATAGAAGATTTCATTTGATCATATTTACAAATTACTTTATTAACTTTTTCATATGAATGTATAATTTTATCATTCATTCATTGTGTGTTGACTTTCTTCTTATGTATTATAGTGAATATTAAAAAGCGATATGTTTAGAAGTTGTTGAATTTTAAAGTAGAACTAATACAATATAAAGTTTTATTGATTTATGTGAAACATGTTAAAAATGATTTATATTTGTAAATATATGCACTGCAGACAAAAGTTTATATTTAGTATCAGAGAAGGGAGCGGAGAGTAATTATTCACATGTTTTCTGATTTCAATCACTGGTCTACTGCGTAATTATTTGCCTCAATTATATGTTACTCTTGAATATTGGAATATCTATATATATATAATCACACTATCATTTAAATGTTTATGACAAACCTTCTAAACTTTTATATTTATCTAAATAGCCTTCATACAGTTAATTTTGAGCATCACTTCTGCACACATAAATGAGATTTAAGGAGATATATAATTGATAATTGAGGGTTATTAACACAAGCTTGAAAGGTTAGAAGGGCTCATTATTAAGTTTTGAATGTTAAGAAGAAAAAGTTGAAAGTTTATAGAAGTTTTGTGTAATTCGGTCTAATTACTTTAATTACTTGAAACTTTTTCTTATAGTTAGGAATCATTTGCCTAATCAGACTTTCCTAATAAAATAGTGGACTAACCCATGGTTAGATGTTAGTACGTTACCGATATAAATAAAAAAAATGGGTTCAGGAAAATTATATTTAGTGTCCTTTCCCCCCAAAATCTTCTGACTTAAGTTTTGAGCCTTGCAATTTAGTCTATACAATAAAAGAATGCCACGCTTCTCGCTTCATATGGCATGTAGTATAATTAAAAATGATATCGAGAACACGACAAAAAAGAAAAACTAATGAGAAATTGATCACATTGAAGGGAATAATAGTTAATTAAGCAGGAAATGAGCAAGAGTTAAGGTATGCGGGGCCCACCCAGCACGTGACTCTCCGAAAACCATAATGTGAATCCGATGCTCTTTTACCACCGCCAGGGAAAAAAAGGAAGGGGGGGGTCTGGGTGAGTTAGGTATGTCTCACAGTGGAAACTTGACTATAATATGAACACCCTCATCAACTGTAGCTTTCATGAAGACATTATAAATTATAAAATATTTATCTATGCCTATCATCAACAGTCAACAAAAGTATGATCATTTTTTTTTACCATCCCTTCGAAGAAGCTCTTAATTGCATATTCTCTGTAAAAATTTTAAAAAAATATTGGTAAGAATGCTAGATTAGATTCCAATTAACAGATTGAGTGATCTAAGTTTGTTTAGGCTTGGGTTTCTTCATGAAGAAAAGCCCAACCATGGCATAATCGGACCGTTAAAAACCAGAGTTTGGAGTTCGTGCTTGGCATAAATCTTGAGGCTGCAAATTCTTAGGTTCGCAACTGTAACTGTGCGACTAATGATTTTTCTTTATATGCTTATCTTACTTTGTTAGATTCAAGCGTTGATTTTTAATAAAATACAGAGTGTAATAACAGAATGGTGAGAATGCAAGATCATTTCTTTTGGTACAAAAGAATGAGAGATTGGATTCTGCAGAGCAAAATGACTAACCAAAGTTTACTTGGGCCTGCGTTTTTTCATTGAGATAAGCCAAGCCCAAGCCCAAGCCCATCCTTGCGAAAGTGAAATAGCGACTGGATCGGGGGAATAGTACTTACAGGCTAGGGAATGAGCCTAGTATATTAGTCTTTATGGATTAAAAGTGTACAAGAACAATGGTTCTGTAAATAATTTCTTTTTGAAATGGTTCTATAAATTGTGATACTTGACAGCAGCTTCTGTAAGTCTACAGGCTATTACTAATTAGTGTAGGTGTATCTATGAACGAATATGATTTTCCCTTTCTTCATCAGCTGCAATATCTTCTAAAAGCTCCTATAGCTGTGGCTTCTTCTTCTTCTTCTTCCATATGCTCTCCTCTCAAACAAGAATTTTGTGCTCGACCAAACAGATATAGAAAAATGAATAGAGATTCAAGGAATGATCTTTTCCAAGGGAAAGTCATCAAAGAACAACAATTCAGAGAGAAACAATGATTCAAACTCCCAAACATTTTGCCCGGCAACAACACCAGCCAACTTTTCTTGGCAGTGAATACTCAGAAGGCATGATTGGATCCGCGGATAAGTCCTCAGCTCGTGACCACACGTAGACTCCTCGTTCTTGTCGACTGCCGGGCACAGTGTTGTCCAGTATGAATGCCACCAAGAGTGTAACCACCATGTTCATGGACAAGAGAGCATTGACTGCAAAATCCAGCTGAAACATTTTGGATCCAAGACAATGATGTGTCAGTTCATGTTTATCAGTTTTGGAAGCCATAGATATTTTTGTTATTAGCTTTAATCAGGAGGAAACCGGCACAGATATCAGAAATATTACAACCAGTCTTTCCAAGCATGATTTGCCTCCGACAAGTTCACATGTCCTGGTCATTATTGATTTGGTTTACAAACTTTCTTTTGATCTTTTGTCTACCTAACAAAGAATCTCTCTGAACAAAAAAGTGACTCACCTGTTTAAGGCCAGTGTTGAATGGTCCACTTGATGCTGCAGCGTAAGGAATCAGATAACTTGGCAGTATTAGAGCGGTAGCAGGCTGGTATTGTTGAAAGTAAGCAGGAACAGATAGGCCAAGGAACAATGAAACCCCAACTATTGTTATGTTCCTGAAGCTGCTTGACTGACCATATTGTAAAGTGGAGAGGCCCAATGCTGCGGTAAGGGCCCACATGAAGCACAGGACGGAGGCAGCCAAGGCAAGTGGTATGGAAGCAAGAAGAGCACCCACTTTTCCTGCAAAATACGTGACAGGAATATATAGCACTTCACTTCATATTTGCAAATTGTAAAACTTCAACTGTACATGAAAAATAGCTATACTTCAAACAAGTTGTCAGGTGAAGTTAGCAGATATAATGGTCTAAACAAGCTTGAACAGCATCAGAAGATCAGTTACCGATTGATATCATAATATAACAATTCATGAACCGTCACAACTTGAAACTTAAGAGACGAAATGATCAATTTGAACCTTGTTGCTCCTTCCTCTTTTTTTTTTTTTTGGTTGCCCAATATAAGATAATGGTGGGCCTACGTTCTGAGTGAAGAGGCAAGTTAAAAATTACTCGAGAGCTTTCATTCAACAATTTCAGCTTTAAGATTGAAATGGTTCTTTACAGTTATAAACTAAATTCAAGTTCAGATGCATGAAAGTTAAATTACAGCACACCATGAGATCCACCCCAACCAGCATGCAGCAGCGCGAAAGAGAGGAATGAAAACTTAATATACAGTTGTTTAAGAATTTCAACATCAATTTAGGCCAGTCACCAAACTCTGAGGCTTTACCTAAAAATGAGAATAGGATCAATAATGCTGCTCCAAGCTCCACTACCTTCCGATTTGCCACCTTTGTTATATCAATTGTGTGCATATTTTCTGTCAATGTTGTTGAACCTGTACCTGAACCCCAAATACCAGCCAATATGCTGCAGAAACCCTCCACTGCAATTCCTCGGCTTACAACTCCTGTACTTGGAGCCCTTGAATTAACTCTCAAAGATGTAGTATGATAGGTTCCAACCTGTAATATGAACTCACCAATTCATTTCCAGTTCACATTTTGTGCTCGTTTCTTCACGTAGACATAATTCACATTTTAAAAAAAAGAAAGGGTTTTTGCAGCCTTGATAATGATAACTTCTTACAAAGTGCCCTTGCATGAATTTCAAGAAAGTCTATTACTCTAATTATTTAGAGGGTGATTGAATTTGCTCAATCTCATCGCATAAATAAGATAGTTCTCTCTGGAGTTAAAGAAGAAAACAACTTTAACATTTATAAAGGTTAAGCTACCTCGTTATGAATGTCTAATTCTAAAGAAGATCATAAATATCACTTGGAAGCAATAATTTGATTGACATACTTACTGAATCCACAGAGGCAACCAGTGACACTATGATCATGATTATGGAAGTCCTAAAATGGAAAATAGGGATACCCCACTGTAAAGGGTATGGGAATCTGACCCATGCAGCAGTGGACAATGCATTGGAAACATCAGTCCTGCAGTACTTCATTGTATAAGCATGCCTTCTACATGCATCATTCAGAATGTTAGAACTTGGTACATTAGGACTACATCCTTTGTAATTATATGCTCCCCCGGCTGTTAAAAATGATGCATATATCCAAATTATTGTGACACTAAGAGGAACCTGCAAATATTCAAAGCATGTAAACATAACCCTGCAGGTCAACTAAATAATTTCAAAAACATATCATTGTAATTTAGGATACTTACAGCATAAATTCGAAATATGTGACGGCCAAAGATAGATATTCCTCGAAGATACTACAAAGAGGGGGGGGGGGCCACACAACAGTATGAGTTTCTGAATACTACTGAAATCAATTGATAATAAATTAAAAACAGGCCAGTTTACAAAAGACGATCTCTAGCTAGTGGTGATCATGGGCTGAGACAGGTTCTGTTCAGCTCAATTCAAGTCTAATACAAGGTCAGGTTGGTTGGGCCATCTTTCTAATTCTTTTTATGATAAAAAATTATAAAATGCACCAAAGTTTACATATATGTTTCTGTAAGAATTACATTTTGCCCTGGAAAAAAAACCTTTGTATAATCTTTATAATTTTTTTAAATAATAGCATTTGATTGTATTGGGTCAAATTGCACAACATAACCAGTTGGCTGGGTATGCCTTTTTTTTGGGCCCAGTCCAACCTGGCTTGTCTGACCAACATCATCCCACCAAGTTAAATGGTCACCCTTACTCTAAGAAAGAAGCAATAATTTACTGCTGTTTTGAAATTTTCAAATCCAAATATTATAGATCAGTGCTACTGATGGGTCTGCTTAAAATGTTCGTGAACTCACCAGAGTGAAGATTAGAACCAATGCTATCAGCGGAATGCTGATTTCCATGCAATTACCAGCTTGAGGAAAGCCGTAGCTGAAAAATGCTAAACCTACAGCAGCCACAGTTGGGGCAACAACAATTGGGTTGATCAACCTACAGAAAAATGTTGAGAAAATTTCAAGAAATTAGTGCATTAGATTTCTTGAGCCACATAGAAATTTATTTCAACGAAGGGATAAAAGTTTATCATGGACTTCATCAAAATGTGTTCCTCATGGAATATGTGCTCTATCCATTTTCTTTTCTTAATTTATTCAATTTTTTAGGATGTGCAAACCATGTTTCTTGACTTCCCAAAGAGTCATGTAAGAGACATCGAATAAAGTAAGGGCAAATTGTATGACTAAGTAGCTTAGTTTAAACTTAAAAAGCAGCTTCAGCACTGCCTTGCATCATGTTATTTTAATGCCTTCCGTCGGACGCAGGAAACCTACTGGACAACATAAATTTTGGTATGTTCTTCTGTTGTTGCTCATTTTTATTTTTGCATGATATGACCCAAAGATTGGACATAGAAAAAGAGATAAATATTTACATAATTTAACAAATTTGATGCAGTGTAAATCTGGTAAAACTAAAGCACATGTAATTTCTATTATATAAATTTTGGTTCTCTACACCCTAGTAAAAGGAAGATAACGAAATACAGAAATTTGATGCAGTGTAAATCTGGTAAAACTAAAGCACATGTAATTTCTATTATATAAATAATGAAATACAGAAATTTAGTGAATTTAACGTGGAAGATGAAATATATTTCTTTCTCACCAGAGATTTATTGAGCTCTACTGAACACAACAAAAATATTACTTAAAAATTGTATTTCATCCTTACCTGACCAAAAGAGACACTAAACCACTAAATCCCAGAATGCATTGGAATATTGAACCAACGATTATAGCTCCTTGGAGTTCCCTCATTATGTGCCTAAATTTCTGTAGTTGGATCAAGCATTCATTAATATGGAAAGAGGGAATAACTCAAAACCAGCATAAAAAAGGCAAGGGTTAAGTGAGATTTGAAGAAAAATTCTTTCATTCTGTTATAAAAAACCAACAAAGCAGAACCCTATTGCAAGGAATCCACAAAGGATGCATAGATGCAGATGGAATGAAGAAGGGCAATTGATTCGGTTGCTCCTAAGATATATAAGTTTGGGCATTAAGTAGATACAAATGAAATCATTGAGTTCTAACAGTTGCTTCTGAAGTAAGAATTAGCATTTTGCAGCCACTGAACTTACATGTTCGGTGAGATTTCGATATTCTTGAGCATTTATGATCACTAATGCTGGTGCCAGATATATGAATGAACTCCCTTGTACTAAAGGCAGTCGGGTACCAAAGTAGGAATGCAGTATTGTTGTGACGCCAGAAAGAAACAACATAGTAGAAATTACAGTAGCAGTATCCTTCTGTCACCATTGAGTTCAAAGAGAGTGCATAAGAATATAGAGAACCATGAAGTTCCTGTTCCTTAGAGTACAATAAACATCAAACAATTTACAACACTGAATGCTTACATCTGTTCCCCCCATGGCTGGTATCATGATTAGTGGAATGAATATAAGTGACCCAGCCAATGACAAATAATGCTGCAAGCCGTAATAAATAAGGAGAACTGCAAGAAAGATGCTATAATGTTAGTGAACGAACGAGAGGCACTATATTTTAGCAAGTGAAAGCAGCAGTATTCAACTCTATTCCTCCAATTAATTCTGGCGCATCTTGCCCTATTCAAAACGTTTCAAAGGGGTTCATCTTGTTATGGGAATGTTACTAAGAATGTGTTTCACAAACGAAGATCGTATTGCAAGGGGCAGACACTTGCTTAAGCATTTTGTTCAGGCTAAACAGTTCGCTTAATACTGTTAAGACTTTCTCTTCCCACACCATCAGAAACATTTAAAGGAGCTAAGCAGAAAATTTATATTACTATATAGGGCTTGATTCATTTGGTGGCATTCACGAAGTCTTCCATATGCACTCTTAAATGCTATGCATCATTCAAAGACCAATTCATTATGATAGTGAAACATGATTAACAGAGATATAATAGATTATTATTCTAGTCATATAAGCGAGAACACAAATATGAGGACCAAACATTAGCATATAAATGAACATACTGATGTGTATTTCAACAACCCAACAAAGGGAAAACAGATATGCAAGTGTACTAAGAACGAGTAGGTTTCTGAAGATGGAGAATCACGCAGTTAAAAGATTATTATGAAAAAAACTGATTAAGATAATATCTTACATAGAACCCATATTACTAGACCATAAGAGATTAACTTTTACGTATCCATTCAACTTTACCACACTCCGGATAATCAGAAATTGACATTAAATTGAGTTGGTAATAACGGGTAAGAACCGAGTGAATTGAGACGATATTCAGTAGTCTTAACGGATAATAACAGGGTAAGTTTTTAACTAACCAAACCCTGGATTTTCTCTTAGCCCGCACTTCAAGCCCGGTGGTCGCTGCCACACTCCTCCTTCATCAGGTCCCTCCCCCTCCGGGTACATGTTGACTTTGACATCTCCTTCGCCTTCGGCCAAATCTTCCTTTTCCTTCCTCACCTCCGGTACTGGAGCAACCGTAGACGTTCCATGACCGTTGCTCTCTCTATTCACAACCCCATTAGCATTAGCATTAGCATTCCCTCTGAAAGCTTGTTTCTTCTGGTTTTCAATTCCCAAATTGAGAGCTCTCTCATTGTCCGTTCTTGTTGTCGCTTCACGCGTAGACCCGTTTTCTGGTTGGATCTCATTCCCTCGATCTCGTCTCGTCCTTCCCAGAATTGGATCTATCTCTATCTTCGGAGAAGACCCTCCGTTTTTCCGCTCATGATTCCTCTCCAAATTCAACCCAACAACATCGAACTTTTCACTGGCACTACTACCTGCTTCCCCTGAGTAATCAGAGACAAATCCAGTCCTCTTCGCCCAAGAACGAAGCTCTCTCGGATTGTGGTCGGTTTTTGGCACAAAGGGCTCCACACTCGCAGGTACAGGATTATGTCTCTTGCCATTCCTCAGAGTCAAGCCTTCGGCAAATTCTGAGCTCGACCCAGTTTCCATTTAATCCTTACAAATACAGTGGAAAGAAGAATGATTAAATCTTACACAGAGTAGGAACCAGAGTATTCACATCACAGTAAGGATACAAAAAGCATAAAGAGATAGAGAAGAAGCTAAGCGAAGCTAAGCTATAGCGATTAATGAAGTGGCAAATAATGTGAAACCAATAAATTGAATGAACTGTTCAGTGCAATGTTTAACAGTGAGTGTGGGAGGAGGAAGAGTGGCATGGAGGCCTCACTTTCGCTCGCGAGTTGCCATCAAATGGAGCTTCCAGGTGGTGACTGTGAAATTACCGAAACATCCCTCATGGCCGTTGGTGAGGCTGAGGGTGAGGAAAACTTGGTTTGGTTTTAGTTTAATATTGTCATTTTTAGGAATCAAACAACGCATTTTTGAGTTATTGTATTGGATTTGTCTCATTTTTCTTTTGTGTTACTTTATTATAGTGGGAAACCATCGCTTTGCTTCTCTTTCCTTCAATTTCAAGTTTCATCTTTTTCCATAAAGACGATTTCAAAACAAAACGAGCCGTGAGTTACAGTGATTTAATGTAGGTGCTTGGCTTGGTGACAGAGATGACGAAGAATTGAACATGAATGAATTGCGAGCCATAAACAACTAAATAAATAATACAGAATAAAAAAAAAAAAAGCGCGCGCGCACAGAATGACATGTTAAAAAGCAAACAACAAATCCACATCTTTTGAATTCATATTAATTCAAGAAAAAAATAATTATTACATTGGAAGACGTTCAAGTTTAAACTGTAATTTTAATCATATGATATCATATAATTTAAAGTATAAGCTCACGTATGGGGCATCTCCTTTTGTAAATATGTACTTCCTACATTCAATTTTTGTTAATTAGAGATTATATTTAAATTTAAATATAAAATTTCAATTTATTTTATCTCTCAAATTCATAATTTTTTATTGATTGTACAGAGTAAGATGCTTCCGTCTCATGGTAGTCAACAGTGAAAATAAAATATGGTATTTTAACAAAATTATCTTGTATTTACTATAAATAGCTAAATTAATTTTTTTAATTTACTCAATTAGATATCTAACTTTTATTTTCATAATTAAAGGTAATATTATATATCATGTGAGATAAGTAATACTGAGAATAATCTGGGAATGGTGCAATCTTACTGCTATAATACTGAAAGCTTCCCCTTAATTTGCCCTGAGCGAGAAATTTTCATTTTTAGAATATATCTTCGTTCATCTTACACTCAAAAACATACTCCTACTAAAGTTATTTGATTAAATTGAGTAAATCAAGAAAGTTAGATAAATGGTTTAACTATAATAAAACATCACATGATCTCCTGAAAATATTTATCTATAATATTATATCATATATCAATTTATGAGTTGGGTATGTAAATATTAATTTGGAGGAAAATGCCAGTAACTATTTGATGCAAAATAAACAGAGCTTTTATATTTATAATAAGGCCAATCTTTTAATTGGCTCCTATAATTAGATCCAACGAGTGATAGATAACGATCAAGTTAAGTTCGTTTGCCTTGAGGTTAGCTCTCTCTTCAACACATAATGGAAGCCATCCAATTCATCAATGAGATAAAGGCCTTTTTGTTGGATGGATAAGAATGATTGAATCTGTAGACTTTGAGCTCACAAGAAGATAAGCTTGTGTCATTAAAGTGATCCCACAACAGCAAAACCAGTCATTTTTCTGCAGGGTGATTCAATTGTGATGCATGGTTTGGTGGGCTCAACATAGTCTCACTCTTGTTTTAATACACGTATTCTTAATTCGCATGCCATTAGTTTTCAAGCTCCTCATAGAAAACTGATACAAAATGTTGGGAAGAATGAGGATGGAAAAAAAGAAGAAGAAATATCATTAAAGAGGACAAATAATAATAATGCATTGATCAGAAAAATATAATCTCCATCAGCATTTTGTACCAAAAGTTCCTCGCTAACCAAAGGACTGGAATTGTTCTTATCTCTCCTGCCATAAAAAGCGTATTTTAGCGGTACATTGGTTTTGAAGAATAACCAATCTTTGTATGAATTTTCATCTAATGTCTTGATTTTATAAAGTATCTTTTCAAATCTATAATCCTACTGCCATTAGTTTTGAAGAATAACCAATCATTGTTATTTTAAGAACTATACTTAATATGTTGGTATTTGAAAATATTTTATCAATGTCGAAATGACACTGATGGGAAGGAAGAGGATGGTGGCGCACTAATTTTGCAGAAACGGTCTCAGAGTAATTCAGCATATCTGAGTTTATATTTTGATATTCTAAATAATTATAATTTTTAAAATCCTTTTCTATTGGTATTTTCTCTGGGTTCTTTTTTCTAATTTTTCCAAGATAAAAACAAAATTCAGTTTTTACAATAAAATAAGAACTGTTCAATGTGGGTTAGATTCAGCGAAATGAAATAGTCTTATACAACGTGATGAATCAAGATTTAAAGCATGCCTTGTGATTAGTGCTTGCGTTTAACATTTGATTTTGTCTCAAACAAAATTGCTTTTAGTAAGAATATGGGTCATTGAAAAAAATAATAATAAAATAAGCACCACACCAACCTAAGTGGAGTAATTTGATTCCAATGTGCCATGTTTGTTAGGGTGTTTGATTAATTTTTTTATGAGTGATTTTATGCAATTTAAAATAAATGTACGAGAGAAATTTTATTTTAACTTATATAAAAGTACTTTTTAAATTGATTTTCAATGTTTAACAAACATTCCCTGCCGAAATATTAAACTCAGGACTTTAGAGCTAATAATGTTAAAAGAAATGTCTAGTATTGGCTGAACTACAAGACCCATCTTTATTTCTAGCTATACTTTCAACTTTTCAGCATATGATAGTTTCATCAGTTGATCCCAAATATAATAATTCATTGAGTGCAAATAATTAATATTAAAAAATCATTAGACCTGGTTTTTTTCGCCCACAAAGGAGATCCAATGTTTCGGATCCCAGGGGTATACAATAAAGATTATTAGGTTCAAAAGATTAATTTATTGGATTTCAAAAAATTTAGCTAAGATAATAAAAATGGATTTAGATGCAAATTTTCGCCAACAATTTTCTTTTAGAAGTAATATTGATCTAAAAGTTTTTTCAAGATCAAAATTGTTCTGAAAATATTAAAATGTAATATTACTTGTTATTATTAAAAATTTTAATTGTTAACACCAGTTTGTAATAGTAGCAATTTACATTAGTTTTTCTTTAATGGAACGGGATAGCATTTATTCGTTTTAAAATTTTCTGGTTGATATCAACTTTAAAAATAATTTTAGAACAATATTGATTTTGAACGAAAAATAGTGGAGCAAAATTTTTAAATCAACCCTAAAAAGTTGCAAATATAAATTGGTTTAGGATCTACGCATCCCTTTTCCTTTTTAATATGTTAGTGTTCCATCTTTTGGAGTGAAAGGCTGAAAGCATGTCTTCATGCGTCATTATGGCTTTTCCATATGGTTTGAAGTGAATTTCACGAATCGTATAATATATATATATATATATAATATGAAATAATGACACGCACCAAGAGAGAGGCATCATTCTGCAATGAATATAAACATCGTCATCATTTCACCACCACTCCGTCAATCGTTTAATTGATGAGTTTGAGAACAATAAACGTCGGCCAAAAAAAAGCTTAAAGTATAATATAAAAACCATACATGGAATCACAGTCTCCCAAAACTCCTAATCACCACTTCAACCCATCGCGGGAAACAATTTTCTATTTTGTCATTAACTCGCATTGTCTATAAAATTAATGAAAAATGAAAGGGGTGTAATAAAAGTAAAGAGTTGAAAATAATAGAAAATAAATATCATCCTTTTTTTCTGCATAGCATATGTATCTCTTATTTTAAAGAGACTCATACTTAAAATATTACTAGACATTAAACATGAGAATATTTTACAACACTAATTTGCCATATTATGACTCACTATATCATTCGCTAGACCCATGCCTAAAATAATTCTCATCCAGTAATGTACTATTGTTTCTTTTCAATAAATAATTCCTTTGTATAAAGTATAAACATTTATCCATGGTTCCATGAGAACATTCTCATAATTTGTTTGGGATTAGTTTTTAAAAAGTAATTATACGCAATTCGAGATAAGTACGTGAGAGGAGCTTTATCTCGATTTATACGAAAGTGATTCTGGAGAGGCTGACAAACAAGTCCTCAACGCCGGTGACAGACCCATGTCTTGGGTTTCTATCAATCTCTGCTGATCGTTTGAAGCCTTGAACAACAAGCAATGGCTTTTATTTTCGTGTATCCAGGATAGCAATCAAGTTCACACCAGGTGAATAAGAACTAACACTTGCATTATGGCTGGTATAGTAAGGAGTCTTTGGGTAGGAGAAATTGTGGCTTCTAAGATTATGCAATTCCACTTACATAGGAAACACAGATTAAACTGCGAAACCCGTCAGAATTTCCTGGAGTGATTACTTTCATCACTTTAAATTTCAGGATAGAACAGATATATGGTGATGAGAAGGCCTGCATAGAATAGAAGTGTACCCAAGCTCATAAAGCAATTGATTAAATATAAATGAATTATTATTATTATTTTGAGACTTTAGAAAACGATGAACTCCTTATTCATTAGAAAATAATAATCCAAAATCCTATAGGACAAAACCTGAATAGGTTCCTTAGCAATCACAAAAAATGAAGATCTTTTACGGCTCCGTCCGCTATCCTGGCAGCAAACCATAGCAGTTAATCCAAAGAACCATTCAGGATCACAGTTGCAAATGCTTCTGGCTATTTATGCCTTGCAAATCACTGTTATCTGCTGCTCCCAGGTATAAATAACTATGGTCTTATATTGAAAGGACACTAAACTTCAAGAAAATTATAACGTGCCCCCAGATCCAGTAAAATTACAATTCTCTCTGTAGATGATCACAATCTTTAGCATGCACCTACTCAATGGGAGAGAGAAAAGAGATTCGGAGGGGAAGGACGATAATTCACCTCAATCTGGTAAAAGGAAGAAGTAACGGAGTTTAAAATGAAAAGTCAAAGAAATTATTGGAGAATCAGATACCGTCTTCTCCGTTCTTATGGGAACGGTAGAAGTAAAAAAGCTGCTTAACAAATTTTTCAGACAAAACTTCCTTCCTTTATGCTACTATTTGCTTTCATATATCAGTTCTCCCTCCTTACCCATTGCACAGAGCAGCGCTACAATGTCAACAAAACAAGTTCCATTGACAAATCGTTACACAGTTGCGAATTAAGTTTATGCGTAGTGCAAAGAATCAGTAATAATAAATTAGCCGTGCAAACAAAAGTATCACAGATCAAGCCCCTCCCATTGACAAATTAATGAAGCAGCATAGTTGGCAACAAAGCCAAAAAGGACAATTGGAATCTGCACTGCATTATCATCAATTACAGAATTGGCAAGTCATTTGATATGCAAATCATTGTGAAAGTGATAAAAAGCTTCTTTAGTGTCTTTTAATAGTCGAACGACAAACTTCAAAACTCGACCTGCCAAAATAACGGCAACATGAACTTAACTGAACAAAAAAAAAAAAAAAGGTTGAAGAAATTCATTTAAATCTTCAATTTAATCAGCACTTCTCATTGAACTTCAAGATCCACCTTCACCTAAAACACGACCCCAGGATGATCAATTTTAAAGGGGAAAAAAGAAACAAGGAAATTTGAAGCTCTATGAGATTGATGAAAGTATCCTTGATTATCATAAACAACACCACAATCAGCATTTACATTCCGATAGACGAAAACAGGAAGAAAGGAAAAGAAAATAGGCAAGTTACAGTATAGACATAATTGACAAGCGAAATCTTCTATGTTCGCGATGTAGAAGACAAGAGGCATGCCACCTGCCCTTGCGTCTCCCGGAACCGGCGTTTAAGGTAGTCCTCGAGGATCTCCATGACGGAGACGAATCGCTTCATTTCCTCAAGCCGGCGGCTGAGCTCGGCCTCACGAGCTCTAGCCCGCGCAAGACGCACCTCCGTCTCCGCAAGCCGATCCCGGAGGTTCTCAACGACGGAAAAGCTACGGGCGGGCAACCTGCCAGTGGTAGGGGCGTTGATGTTATCTCTGGACAAGGATCGCTGATGGCCGTAACACATGCTTACAGAGCTGGGCGATCGATCAGACAGATCAGAGTTCAGGCCACCCCTTGGGAGGAAAGAAAGAAACTGAAAGACGAGTCCTCCTTTCTCACACGATAAACGGTCTGCCACATTAATCTGGACCGTTGACTACAAGATCCACACAAACACATACCACTCTAGCGAATCAGGCCGAAACCAAAACTACGTCGTCTAGATGTAAAATTGCTCTCCACCAACTCTTGCTATTCCCTCAACCAAAAGGGCAGACAATTTTTATCCTTTAAATTTTATTTCATTTAAAATATTATTCTTTATAATTTAATTAAAATCTGAATTATTTTATATTTTAAAAAATCAAAACTATTAATTTTGAATTTAAAGGATAAAAATAAAATGAGAGTAAATTTAAGGATTAAATTTGTATTAAGCTTTAAATCAACCTCCATTATTTTATTTTAGCATTATTACTTTTGTTTTTCTATGCCCGTGACGTGAGAGAAGGATTTAAAGCGGACTTGGCAACCAATACATTTATTTATATACGAGCAATTTCCTTGGCATGCGTTGCTTTGACGTCTACTGGGATTTCATTTGGTGCTTCCTGTTCCTATCCTTGACGTTCGAAACTTTGATGGGAATGAGACAGAAAGTTCATAGAAAAACTGAACGAGACCGAAGGCTCAGCCAGTAAAATAAGTCCCCTGATTGTCAATTCGGCAATATTGTTTTGATCTGGATTTGTTAAGGTTACATTTCTTTTTCACTCTTCTTTTATTTTGACGCAAAGAGAGAAGAAGGAAGAGAATGAGTTCTCAGATGATTGATCTGTTAAAGGAGGAACTCCCAGTGGATCAACAACCTCTTGTTTTGTCCGGGGATGTCAAAACAGGTCTCGTCCTCATCGACGTTGTCAATGGTTTCTGCACCGTTGGAGCTGGGAATCTGGTGAGCCCACCTCCACAAACTGTTTTTTTTTTTTTGCCGGTGCCTTCGTATGATTCAGTCAATCGTTTCTTTTTAGTATAATTGCGTACTTGCACTTATTAGATTGGTTCACGTTTGTTGATTTGACATAATGAGACACATACAAACATATCATTCTGTCATTGACTGATTACTCTTTTCGATTATGGTATTCAATAGGCCCCAAGGCAACCAAACAAACAAATTTCTAGGATGGTAGATGAGTCAGTGAAACTCTCAAGAGTATTCGCTGAAAAACAGTGGCCTATATTTGCCTTCCTTGATACACATCACCCAGATATTCCTGAGCCCCCTTATCCTCCTCACTGTATTGCCGGAACAGAGGAAGCAAAATTGGTTCCTGGTATTGCATGTCATTCAAACTGAGGACACACACACACTCTTATGAATTTGTCCTCCCTCAATTTGATTTTCTATGAATTGCAGAATTGCTGTGGTTGAAAGATGAACCAAATGCAACACTCAGGTGCAAAGATTGCATCGATGGATTCCTTGGTTCAATTGAGAAAGATGGCTCTAATGTTTTCGTTAAATGGGTGGAAAATCATCAGATAAAACAAGTAAACATTTCCATCTTCCTCCTAATAAAACAATCAGCATGATTGTTTGGGTCTGTTGTAACAACATGGCTGGCCTAATTTGTTGTTCTGCAATGTTTTGTCCTTAACAGATTTTGGTTGTTGGGATATGTACGGACATATGTGTTCTGGATTTTGTCTGCTCAGCACTGTCTGCTAGAAACCGGCTTCTCCTTTCTCCTCTAGAGCATGTGATTATCTATTCCCATGCTTGTGCTACATATGATATTCCCGTTCGTATAGCCAGAGATAACAGGGATTTGGTAGCTCATCCACAGGTACATGATTATCATAAATACAACTTTGACTGAAACAATGCTTTGATTACATAATGCCATTGAACACACAATTATGCTCTGCCCTCCTGATGCTGGTTATGTAGATTCAGGACTTAGTGACTCCCTTGTTGCTTAGTTAAATTATCTGAATAAAAACTGGAGCGGGACCGAAGTAAGAGTATAAACTGGTTACCAAGAACAAGCCCAGTACATTTACTACTCTAGTTTAGATGATCCCACTGTAATGGACTAGTTCCATTTTTTACCCCCTGACCCTTCCTCTGCTATGAAGTATGGTGCATGAAGCTCCCGTTGTGCACGGCGTTTAGAGAGTATCAGACCCACTGTGGGTCTGTAAATTTCACCTTATATTGTTTTACATGTATGATACTTTAATCTGTCGATTAATTTTTATTTCCCCCCTATTTTGCAGGAGCTGATGCATCATATTGGCCTTTACATGGCAAGGGGAAGGGGAGCCAAGATCGTATCAGAGGTATCATTCGAGTGAGCTGAAGGAGAATTAACCCCATCACATGGACTGTTCTTTCTTAGGCATACGTTAGGCTTTAAAGTTAATACTAGGGGTTCTTGTCAAGTTAATCAGATTTGTATTTGCCCACTTTCCTGGTCCCAATGCTAAGCTACTACTGCTAGCTTCTACGATGCTTCACATGGTATTGCACTATTTATTTATTTATTTTATTTTTTTGCGCGCGACCGCACACATTACATGGCTTGGAATTATAGTTGCCTGCAAAGTTTTTCTATTAATTTTAGAGAAGTCCGAACATTTTTCTTAGGAAAAAAAAAATATCAAACACTTTAAAATTAGGAGACGACTTCTGCCCCCAGTTTGGCCATAACACCCCTCAAACTTACCAATACCCTTGCAGTCTTCAAGCTCCAAGCATGCTGTATGTGAAGTAGGAGCTGGGTCTTGACTTGATTCAGTTTTAGTGTCATAATATTTCATTCACTGGCAGTTTGCTTTTTAGGAGACATCATTTGAGAACAATGAATCATCGATACATGTTTAACAAAAATGATCAAAACACAGAAAAATCCTGACACCCATATATATATATATAACTGCAAACTCAAACCTACGTATATTCGAACTTCCGACAAGTAACCGGGCACTCTAACTCTCAATCTCTTCCTAATCAAACAACGTTTTTTGGGCAAAGAAGATTACAAGCAAAGCAATGAAAAGAAATGAAAAAAAGAAAGAAATGAGTGGGGCTAGTTTACATGGGGGTCTTTGGTCTTGAACGATACTTCCTATGCATTCCAAGGGCCATGAAAGAAAAGATTGATGGTTTTTGTTTCTTTGGATTATCACCAAAGATAAATGACCGTAAAGGAACCCGAGTCCGAGAATGCATACTTCTCAGATGGGAAGCTTGGGGTCCATTTGTGGATGAGAGCCCAAACTGTTCGTTCAATTTCGCAAGCACCTTTTCAACTTCAAGTTGCAGTGTCGTTACATGGTCTTGACCTGCTTGAAGCTCATCAGCAACCTTGTTGTTTTCTTGTTTCATGTTCAAAATCTCACCTTGGAACTTGGCCGCTTGAAAGCTCGTAAACTTAAAGTCATCATCTTCAGCACTGGCCTTCAATGCCACTGTTATCTCTTCTTGGATATCACACAATGATGAGAACCTGAATTTGAGTTCTTCTTTCAGCAGTGAGCTTTTTCCCAACCAGACTGTTAGTTCCGTCCGGATTTCTTCAAGGTGTTTGTAAATTGGCCGTGCATCTGATTTTAGAGAATATTTTGCATTAGTACTTCCCTCCGAAGCCTTCATTTTTTTGTCAACTTTTGATGCTTCCGTCGCTAGATCTTTGATGGTGGTATCAAATTTTTGTATCTCGGTGAAAATGGCACTGAATTTTAACCAGAATTCCAAGTTCTCCTCCAGAAGCTTATCAATGCTCATCCGGAACTTCTTTTCAATGGCTGATGGACCGTTGTCAGATGACTCCTCAATTTTTAAGATTTCATCAGTGTTCTCTGCTGGCATTGGTAAAGTTAACTTCATCAATTCCTCATTTCCCTCCATGCTTTTGAGCAGGATATCCAGTTTCTGACGAAGATATCTAATCTCTTCATCTTTCAAGGCAATAGCACGCTTCAGTTCCTTCAACTGCAAAGATGTATCAAAGTCACTGTCTTGAGTTTTATTCTCCAGTTCAGTGAGCTTCTTCTTCACATCTTTGAAATTCCGAAGAGTATTAGTGTACTCTGCTAGCAACATTTTCTCTTTATCCTGAAGTCCATTCATAAATAATTTCTGCCAGTTTGGTTCATCTTCTTGTGTTGCAGGCTGTTCTTGAGCTTCAAATTTGAGAGAATTCTGTGTGTCAGATGACTTTGGTTTAGCATCAGTCTCTTGGTGGTTCTTGAAGCTGTCTGAAGAACTTTCTGCTATTTTTCCAGAATTTGTGCTGTGAGTATCTCTAGCTTCTTTATCAACACTCTCAAGATTAACAGTTCCCTCCTGCTCTTTCAACTCGCTTGGCAATTTGTTTTCCTCTTGATGTGCCTCTTCTGTTATATGTGTTATTGTGGCCTTAATCTCCTGATCTGACTTTGCATCAATCTCTTGCTTGTTTTCCTCTGGATGTGCCTCTTCCATTGTCCGTGTGACTGTTACCTTAAGCTCCTGATCTGATTTGACAGCACCTTGGAATGAACCAGCTATCATAAGCTTGTTTTCTGACTTTGCATCATCCTCTACAGAACCAGTGAGTGACTTCGCTTCATTGTCTCCTGAATCAGTGACTTTATGCTTCTTATCCAAGTTTACATCTTTTAATAAGACATCTTCTCCTTTAACCTCATGCTTTGCTTCGGCTTCTCCTAATGATTTCGTTTCTCTCTGAGAAAATTCAGTGTCCTCTGCATCATCCTGTTGCAAATTTTGGACTTTCTCCGAGAGATGATCAAGATTAATGCGTGCTTCAGTGAAATGGGTTTGGAGATTCATATGCTGGCTTTCAACAATTTGGTTTAGATCCTGGACTCCATGCATCTTTTCGTCCATTTTTCTCAGCTGGTTGTTCAAGTTGCTCTTGTCATTGAGCAGACTTGCCTTGTCATTTTCCAAAACTCGGATTTGTGATTGAAGATCGTCGGCTTCCGTTCTCAGTCTCTTCACCAAAGCAGTCTGGGACGAAACTGAAGTTTCTAAGCTTACCACTTTATTCACAAGCTCATCAATCTTCTCTGCCATTTCTGTCACACTGAGAGATGAATGGGACTCAGCCTCAAAGTGTTCTTTAATCTTCTCCTGTAAAATCTGCAGATGCTGTCTCTGCTGAGTCATTCCCTCTTCTTCGTACGAGTCCTTTGTTTCTGCTGCTACTTTTGCATCTCTTTTGGTCCTTGGCTCATTCTGATTGGTTGGATTATATTGGAACTCATCCTTGAGTGACTCAAATTTATTCTTTATATCCTGTATTTTCTTGGACTCTATCCTGGTTTCATTAATTGCCTTTTCCTGCTTCACTTGCAACTGTGACAGTGTCTCTTGGCATGATTTGAGAGCTGCTTCCGCCATCAAACGACGAGCTTCACTGTCATCAATAACAGTAACTTCACCAAGTTCATCTTGTAGGCTGAAAACTCTCTCTTGTAACTCCTTGATCTGCTCCTCGTTTTCCCAGTATGTTGCAATGGCATTATCATAAGTGCTCTTTACAAACTCCTTCACAGTTTGTAGCCCCAGAATCTGTTTCTGAAGCCTGTCAACCTCTTCAAGCGCCTCCTTCTTGCTCAGTCCAGATTTCGGAGCTTTGAAAACTGCTTCTGCTGTGGATGTCTTCTTGGAATGCAATTTCTTCGGCCCTATTATTGGATTCGCGCTTTTAAAATCTTTAACCGGAGGCTTTGGAATACTTAGTGGTTTGAAACCTTCTGGTAGTTTTCTGGGGACCCTTGGTGACATTGGTGACCTTGGTGATGCTTCATCATCATCATCCTCCATGAAGGTGACTTGGTCTGGGCAGACAGAAGCAATGGTGGTGTTCGCATTCTGCAACTCAGTTGATATGTGATCGTACCGTTCGGCTAAAGCCCGGTAAGCCCGGTACGATTCTTCCACAAAGTGTATCAGCTCTGGCCTCTTTTTGTAATACATTTCTGCTCTTCTTGCAAATGAATCTCCATCTTCTTCTATAAGTTTCAGAACAGTCTGCACTTTTTCCTCCATATCTGCGGTTTTTTAGGGAACTCTTGTCAGTTTCCTCAAGCAATTTGTGTTAGGTGGGTGTTAATTGTGATTTTCTCATTAGAACAACGTTTATATTCTAAATTGCATTATACCAAGCTTATGCTGAATTTCTCAGCAAATTCACTAGCTGGCTGTAAGCTAATGAAAATTACAACCATTCTTTTATTTTTAATTAACTTGTTACCCTGGCTGGATATATAAGCACTACTATGAAAGGGTTTCTCATCAAATATCCCTTAAAAAAATCT
This sequence comes from Vachellia collinsii, assembly GCA_006871305.1. Lineage (NCBI taxonomy): Eukaryota > Viridiplantae > Streptophyta > Magnoliopsida > Fabales > Fabaceae > Vachellia > Vachellia collinsii. Next base: position 105,278 of record QFDD01000024.1, on the reverse strand, counting down.
TTTAATACTGCAAGAAAATTCTCTATCAACTTATATCAATCCTGAACAGAAGTGAAAGTTTTTCACTTTTTTGTACTCAGTTGTTTTACATGTGAAGCAAATAGGTGAAGGCTTCATTTGATTAATAGTTGATTACCCGACCCCATTTATAGTTTATTCAATGTTCAAAATAGGCTGACTAGACATTTCTCCAATGAATTTAGACAGAATGTAAATACTCTTGAGTTATTGCAACACAGAATGCTTTATAGATCAAACAAACCAGAGAAGAGAGAGATATCAGAGACAGAGATAAATCCTGACCTTGAAGATTTTGCTCCAGCCATTTTGATTGCTTTGTTCTGATGTGGCTGGCCCACCACCATGAATACGCATTGTTTGCTGCTCTATGCAACATACTGGTTTGAGTGTTTTCTCCTCCTCCTCCTTGTTATTCTTCTTCCTCCTTCTGTTATATTTACTGCAACAGAGATCTTATTGTGCCAAGAAAGAACATGGAAGCTCTGTTTCTCTGAATCTGCCTAATTAAAGAAGATGATGAAGAAGACGTCGTGGATTCCATGACATGACTGAAAGGTTGTAAAAAAGATTGAATCAAACCCCCCGGGGGGGGGGAACGTGCAAGCAAGCAAGAAAGTGCAGATTATGGGGATGATGGAAGGGAGCAAACCTCGGCCGAATTTATTGTGCCAACCTTCCCTTTTCTCAAAAAAAGCAAAAACAACTAGGATTGGCTTAATGTTGTTATTATATGGTAAGCTTTTATCTTTTTTACAGTTCATTCATTGTTTGTTATCCCATTAATGGTTTTAGTTGTTAAGTCCTATTATTATATCGTTACATCTCAACCTCAAAAACTGACTCCATTGTTATCCCGTTTATCCCACAAGTTTTAGCACGTTCATGAATCTCTAATTTACACTTTTTTTTTATCTTGCATTTAATATTAATTGTACTTAATACATTTCAGGTTAAGACGTTACCATATGTTTAAAAACAAATCTAAAAGAATGGAATGAGAACCTGAGACGTGCAAAAACTGCAAATTTGGCACGCAAAATAGACATAATGACCCACGTGGCAGGGCCAGCAAACTCCTTCCAGATCGAGCGGCAGAGCACCTTTTCCTTTTGCTTTTACAAACCGACCACGCAGCCACGCTTTATCTAAAAGGTCTACTGGTCTTTTTTTTTTTAAAAAAATAATAATGATAATATTATACTTACATTACACATCCTTTAATTTTTCTTTTCATTCTAACAATTAAATTAAAAATGTTTTCTCCTCTTTCTTCGTTTTGCTCTAAACCCTTTTTATAATTTAATTCAATTTAACTTTACATCCCTCAGAGTTTTAGCTATTGCTTACTTCAAATTTTTTAATGGAAAGTTTAAATAAATTGGGTTTTAGAAGTCATGTCTCTAAATTCAGAGAGTGCTCACATATGTATTTAACGATCACTTATTAACATCATTCGGGATATAATCATCTTTTATTTCTTAAAGGTTTTAAGTTGATTGCTTTCATGATTTATTTATTGATTCGTTTAAAAGTTTAAATTGAATATTTTCCTGCATGAGTTTGTAGAAGTCATGATTTCTCACACAAGTGTTGAGTATACACAACAATTATAATGAGTTGGTAGTTGTTCAATGTTTAGTGTTATTAGCTAATTTAGTGGAACACCCGTCAAAGGAGAGCAATATCAGCGTGATTCTTATATTTACAACACAGCTTAAATAACATCAAATTTCTTTTTACCCGACTATGGTTAATCGATAATTACACTGTTATTACTATCATTCTCATTTTTTGTTTCTGTACCTTTGTTGTTGTTTTCATGGAGGATGCGACCAAGGCAGGTGTACAAATATTGTTTGTGGAGGGAGGAGGGCCTTCCCCAGACTCAAATTCCCTTACGATTTTAGATGATTAGGGGAAAAAGGACACACACACACACGGGGATAATAAATAGAAAGATATGAATATATTAAACCTTATTTAATTTTATTTTTAACTTCCATGTAAGATTTTTAATTAGAAAACAACCAAAACCCCATAATACAGCTTGCAGCCGGTCACTTTGGACTTCAATGCCACATTGTGCATGTTCCAGTTTGACCCAAAGGTGGTTTCTTGTAAGAAAAACTGGAATAAAGAATTTGGTAGGACTAAGGTTGCTTAGCCTTTTCGTCCTGTATAATCCAATCCCCAGAGGTGGTTTGGTCGGAAAAATTCGGCTTTGCCACTTGGCGACAGTCACCCTCAAGCAAGGAAAATAATATTTCATCAATTTTAAAGACTTATGAATGAACCATTTTCAATCATTAGTGATAAATTATTGAGACTTGTGAGATGTTATTTCTTTTATTTAAGATTTGAATGCAATCCTCTATTCCGAAAAACTTCACGCATAACAAAGGTCCACATATTAAAGATAGATTACCGAGAGGAGTCATGAATTTAATTCAATTTATAATATTAAATCCTTAGTATTTACTCCTATAAATAAAAAAAAAGAGAAAGAGAAGAAGAAGAAACAATACTAGATCATACACCTTAAAAAAGCATGAATAAAACACGGGCCAAAGAATAAGATGACTGAAATTAATATTAGACCCTTGATGGTACTGTCTTCGAAGTCAAAGTTCATCTGCCCATAATCTATCCTAAGTTCTAACCATCGTCATAGCTTGACATGGATTCTTATTTCTTCTTCTATCCTTCAAAATACAACGCGCATAAGACCGAGGAAGCACAGGAATAGGTCAAAAGGGGCAAAAAATCATTATATAAAAAAAATAAACTCAAGGATTCATGTAAGATGCTAAAAATCTTTAAGCAAGTTCAACTTTACACACTTGGGAAAAACATTTAATTTATCATCTTACAGGTGCTTTAAAAACCATTATTGGTTTTTTTTTTAAAAAAAAAAGGAAATATCACTCATTTTTTTTCTTAAAAATTAAAATTACAATTGTTAATATTGTTGTGATATATGGAAGATCAAATTATAACTTTGACAAAACGGTAACAAGTTTAAAAGGTTTATTGATAACTGATTTAACTATTGAAAACATTACATATCATTTTGTATATTCACTGCAAAATTTCAATGTTAAAACGATAAAAGGGTTTCAAGTAAATCTTGATGGCTAGGAAATTTCTTAAAATGAATAACAAATTTGTATATTCATCAAAGCATAAGGCTGCTTTTTATTTTATTTTTTCCCTCACCCATCTTTTTGGCTGGGCTCAGCACGTGTTAGAAGATACGTCTTCAAATTCAAAGCAACCTCTTTCCTCAAATACACTTGACCCAACTCTTTATTTAAAAAAAAAAAAAAAACTCGACCAAACAAACGCTTAATTACAAATTTCCTAGCAAAAACTCTCATTCATAGTTTTAATATTATTATGAAAAATACTTTCAAGCCAAATTCTCTTCTATTAATATATAATTTTAAGGAGTCGCTCAAATTTTCTTCCAGCCACATGGGGATATCGCATTAAAAGTTTACTTGCAAGTTACAATTAAGGCGCGGAATCTAAAATTAAGCCCACTTCATTTGATATTAAAATAAGCGGAATAATACAATTTCTAGTCTCTAAACTTTTTTAATTATCAATCAAAAGTCAATTGAGTTAATTGAGTTAAAAAAAATAATAAGAATTGAGATATACAGAGTTAAAAACTGTAATAGCTGAAATTTATCCAAATCAAAAAATTATAAATACCAAGCTGTTTAGAGTTACAATTTAAAACCTGAATCAATAATTAAAGAAAAGTGTAGAGATTAAAAGTCACATTTTTTCCTTAAAAAAGATGAAAATTTGAAGTCAAATTAAGTAAAAAGAAAAAAGAAAAAGGAAATCACTGCAAGGTTCTAAAAAAAATTGAATTACCGTAAAGCTTAATAACTGAGAAAGTGAATAGCATGTAATGTCAGATTTCAACTCAAAAAATAATATTTTTATATGCCTCACTTGTTATGATAATTTTGGGGTTATTAAACTTTTATGACAAGCTAAATTTAAACAACAATAACATGTTTATATTTTTATCTTCTTGTTATGATTTTTTGGTAAGTTTTTATTTTTATAGACAGACTTTTTGGTAATTAATAGCCTTCATTGAGTACCTCATGGTAATTTCCCCCACGGAAAAATACAAGAGTGTGGTTTGTTCATGACAAAGGGTAAAAGGGAAAGAAGGAGTATCTTATCCAATTGAGGAATAAATTCGTTGGTGAGTGGCTTCTTCGTTAGCTGTGATGGAGATGCCGTCTGAGAAAGCGAGAGAACCAAACCCACAAGCACAAACAGCCAAAGATTTAGTAGCAGCAGTAATCCAAAATGGCAATTGGGTCGCATTTCACTTTCACCTTCCTCAGAATTCATACAGTACCCACCAACCTTTACGTGATCTGCTTACCAACCGCCATTGATGTGATCCTCTCTGCTTCACCCACTTGCCCCCAACTTTGCTTCTTTTGTGGCTCAGAAACTTCAACCCGACAATCTTCTGCAATCATTAGAATGTCTGTATATACAGTGCACATGAATTCTGCAGAATGGAATTGTAAGGAACAATAGAGAATTAAACAGTTCTAGTTCATCTACAGGATACAGGAGGAAGAGATATATAATAATTGGAGATTTCATTAGAGCTTGAAAAGTGGGTGGTCATTTTACATAGTGAGAAGCTGGATATACTACTAAAAGCATGTAGATTAGGACCAATTTCTAATTCTCCCCCTCATTTTTTGCTTCCATTTACTCTATTTACAATATTCACAAGAAAAAGTGGTATTTACAAGAAAAAAGCTAATCCTAGGAAGGAGGCATTGGTTCTCATCATCGTTCATTGCTTGTGCTGGTTTTTGTCAGAAAGGTCCCCTAGTCATTTGTACTAATTATGCTTCAAAATTCTGAAGAGAAGCTAGCCACTGTTCCAGGTAGTTCTTGCCTGCATGTTCAAATCCCAATTCAGAACACCAAAACTTCAATTTCACATATAACCAAGTATCTTAAAAAGACAGATGAGTTTTCAACAACAGAAAAAAGGACCAGTGGGTGTGTGATCATTACAAGCCAAATTTATACTTTGTGAATAACTGATATAGATGTGTCCAACACAATCAAAGAGCAAAAGCAAAACGCATTAGCCTCATTTATTGCAAGACTGTTACGTTTCTATAAAAGAACCATCAGCTTCCATTTTCACTAAATGTTCTATTTGAAAGGTCTAAGCCTTTATATGGATCATACTCATGCACGATCATCAATATTCTAATTATAATACATTAAGATCCACAACTGGGAAACAAGAGCTCATTCTTCAACACCCACTTGGCAATACTAAAAACACAGGTTGACATCACACTTCCTATAGTCAAATAACTCCATTATCCAATTCAGGCCACGAATCCAAAAAAGAAGTTAATTGTTTGACAGTGCTTGAATTGAATGATGTGGATTTCAGGAATCGGAATAATTGAATTATTGCAATGGATTACCCTTTCTCCATCACATAAGCATCTTTGCAAAGTTGATAGATGATGAAGTTCTTTGTTTCTAATCGCCACATGTAAGCACAGTTGAAAGGGAAAAAAAGAAGCTTTTGTCTTGTGCAGTAGTTCTGGGGAAAAAACCACAACCCATTTACTATGGCGCTTCAAGTTACTATGCAAGAAAGACCTATTTCGTTTCTCTCACTTTAAAAGTCCTAAATCCAATAACCATCTTTATGATCACAAAAGAGAGTTCTTCATTGGAATCATACTACAGCATGGTCAAACCAACTTCCAGGTCCACCAAAAATTAAATTAAATTCGTTAAAATAAACCTGAATGAAACAAAAAGCTGTTTTACCTTCGAAACAAAAAAGTAAACAGTTAACCACAAGTAACGGGATTTCAAATGACAGGTTGCAAGAAGCAAGGCTTGGCTCTTACCAGAAGAAAATTCATCTGGGATGTTCTTGATCGCACTTAACAGCTCGTTTTTAGAACTCTCCACCTCCTTGCAGCCAGGTTTGTAGCAAGGAACCAACACCGCAAAACTATTATCCGACTCATCATCGCTCTGAAACTCCAAGCCGTGAGGCTCCAGCCAACCGATGGACCAGTCCGAGTCATCAGATTCTGACCCCGACAAACACGCGCCACCGTCGGATGGCACCAATACGATGTCGTACTCCCTGTCGACCCTCCTCTGCTCCCTGCTCTGCCATTTTCGTTTAACCTTCCTGTGAGATGCTGCGATCTTCGTTCCTTTCGCCAACGAAAATTTCACAGTCTCGTGTTCCTTAAGAGCCAAACCCCATTCAGAAGATGAATTCAGAGTCGAAGAACCATTCGACACGTTCTCTTTCTCTTTGTTTCCCCACAGCCACCAGGAGAAACGGGTTAAGGAGACAGCCATAGTTCGATTCAGAGCTGAAAGGTTCTGAAGGGTCAAACACTTTTTGGAAGCCAAAGATTAGCGAAAGAGGTACGAGGGAAAAGGCCAGACGCACACTTCAAGAGCAGAAAAATTATGAGGCGGCAGTGGGGGTTGTTACCGGAGGAGGATCCATAAGTTCACAGAAGCAGATCAATTGAAACAGAGGTTTTGTAAAATTGAAGGCCAAATCTTTGTGGGGGAAAAACTAAAGCATGAATGACCGAATGCAGAAGATTTGACAACGTTCCCACCCGGATATGAAAGAATTCGATGATTTCTTCAACGAAACCAGTCGATTAGCTAAACTTTTCCCACAGCCTAATCTTTTTCACCTAACAGAATTCATAAATCCAATCCCATCAAACTACCAACAACAATATAATGACAAAAATTTGTCTTCGTGATACATGAGATTGGCCAACCAATCTCATTACCAGAGAGCTAAAAGAATATTTCTTTATACACTTCCTTTCAAAAGAATAATAACCATAAACCCCGAAATTCAATTAAAATGACACGATGCAAGATCAAAAAACTTGACCAGAATCAAAACCCAGGATTAAAGGGAGACTACTGAGTCAAGACCTTTAGGCAGAGATCATAGACGCCATAGGCTTAAATGATCAAAGAATCAAAGTGTTCTTTCATGTCACCGGAATCTCAAAACTTCACACCGGAAAATGAGCCTAGACCGTTCTTACAAACGGATACGCTATAGAAGTGATTAGAAAAGAGAAAAGATAGAACTAATGAAGCAAAGCTCCTTTACCGGAAAAGGAAAAACCGGTGACAACCTAACAAATCCACCAGAGAAATCTAAACCCTAACCATCTAACCTCATCATCTCCATCCTCATCCCACCCCTCAACTTTCTTCGACAGAGAAAATCCTATCGAACTGACACTACCGTCCTCCCGCATTTATAGAGGAGGCTTGGCTTTTTTCATCAATCTCATCGAACGGTTGAGAAAAGCGCTGTAGCTGTGATCTGACGGGTAACTCAATTCTTACCGTGCACCTTCGAACATGTAAAAACAATCATTGTCAAACACTTCGATCAAACAATATTGGACGTTCGATTATGTATTAGCTAGCGAAAGTGACTTCCAAATAGGCTGACGTGGCGGGATGCAGCCCAATCATGGCGTACATCTGAAGTTTGTCTTGTGGGCACATGTCCACGGGGGGCCATGTGGAGTTTGAGGATGAGAAGCGAATTCAAACCGTTCCCATTATTAATTAATAAAAAAAAATCTGCATTAATTATTGATTAAGTGGACACATGGAATGATTATATAGAATAGTTAAAGGAAATTTGATGACTAAGCCAATTTTATCTTCACTGAACTTCTTCTTGAAGTTGGAATTTGATAGGTGGCGGCAATGGGAATGATAGTTTCTCAGAAGGTTGATCAACTCAGCTTGTTCCCAAATCGTAGTTTGACCTCTCTAATCATAATTTTGTCCTCATTAATCTATTTCCAAATTTTAACAAGTATTTTTGGATGGTTTTCAGAAAAAAATAATAATAAAAGTGTGGTTAAGGTTTAATTTTATTCTAGAAGTTTTTGTATAAGAATTATGGATGTCGATAAAAAAAATGAGTAATACCGTCCATAATTATTAGAGATGTTAATAGTTTTTATGTGCATTTTTCAAAAATTAGGTTCATTTATTTTTTTTTAAATACTAGTAAAACAACTCAAACATCCACAAACTCATACATGAAAGCTTTTAAAATATAATTGGATACTGATTTGAGATAATTTAACATTTACCCTCCATATTTTTTTTTTTTTTTAAAAAAATAGCCTTTAAAGGTTAAGAGATGGCTGCTGCTGTTGCTATCATAAATGGGAAATTGCAATCTTCATCTGTGAAAAAGAGTAGGTAGTCAATTAAACTGCCTTGCTTGCCTAAATCTACCGTGTGACAGGATGTCAAAAGGGGGATGTATGTTGAGATCAATGATTACTTATACAGGGAAATCCAATTTAATGAAAGAATTAATGTATGGAAGAAGAAAATAAACGCAAGTTGAGTATTTAACACCTTTTTTTTTTTTTATTTTCATGGCAGTAAGCTGGAATCCACAAATTGCCACAGGAACCTTTCAAATAACAACAACACCTTAAACGCTTCCATCCCATTAGGTAATCCCTGGAATTCACTTTATCTTTCCGGGGATTAAAATATCACTTATTTGGCTTAGCACTCAGACAAGCACTCTGGGCCCCCCGAGTTTGATTTGATTACATTGAAAAAAAAAAATTACAAATGCATTGTGCTAATTTAAGTGTTTAGCTAGTATAGTAATATAATGTAATGCAACTCTGATCATAACAGATTACGGTAAATCATAAAATTTACATTACATAGATTTAGTTATGTAATTCGGACTACAGCCTGCATCAATTGATATATTGATATTTTTACTTTTTATAAATTAATATTTAAATATTTACACTCTTTATTTTTTTTTGGTGAATTATTCCCTTTATTTTTAGTTTTGATAGAATTAAAAAGTTTATTTTTTATTTTTGTTTTTTAAAATGAAATATGAATTTCATTTCATAATTTTTTGATAACATATCAAATTAGTTTTCTATAATTATCATTCAATTACAATTATTCACATCCATTTCATTTCCATGAATTCATTGAATCAAACGGGTACACTGTATAACTATACTGTATAACTGATATTTCGATATATATGGATAATATAGATTTGGAAACACTCCCTCTCCTCTTTTATATATAAACCATTAGTTTTATAAGGCATTTGATTGTTTTAACTTTTAAGGGGTATTAAATATCTTACATATGCTAAAGCATTTTTGTTTAGATGGTGCTCTTAATTTGTAAGGCATATGATTGTTTTAATTTTTAAGGAGTATTAAATATTTGTCTTACGTATATGTTTAAATTTAATGAGATTAACGGAAGAGAGTATAAATTAATAATAATACTGTAGTTTGATGTAATTAATACAGGTAGTATTAAAAACCACTTAAAGTTTATGGTAAATTTAATACTTTTAGATGTTGTCATCGGCAAGTCTAAAAAAACAAAACTTAGTTTGCTTCAATATATTGGATTAGATTTTCCAATCAAATGGTAATAGATGATTTTTTATAAAATAAAAATCATGCACATCGTTATTTATTTATTTTGGTGGTCTGAGAGTTATTAAGAGATTCACGCACGCAAAGACGTACTCAGAGGACATGATTAAGAAGGCACGTAAGTCTTTCGTACTGCCGAACTTTCGCGAAAATAATAATAAAGGTCAACATCATTCAACCTACTGTGACTATCAATGTGCATACATAATTAGTAAACTTTGTTTTTTTTTTTTTTTGCCAACTTTCATAGTCAGTAAACATTCTAAACTGTGCATGATATTAATTTATTGCATGGGGCACATGTATCTAATTATGTGTACATTTACACAAATGCTCACCAATTAAAAAATACTTTAAAATTTGAGAAAATGCTCTTATACTATAGAGAATGGACGGTGGATATAACACATGCATTTAAAACTAGTTTTTGTTGGTGCATTGACCGTTCTCTTATGTTAAGCATGAACAGCTACAAAATCGCAAGAGTTTGGGCTATTTACGGTTACTGATTAATTTAATTAAATAATCTGAAATTCGTTTTTGGCCAATAATTAATTTTTCCGACCACTCTTACAACCCGTCAACTGATTTGGAACTCCACAAACAATTAAGACGAGACGAGGGCCCACCGTGAGGATTATTATAGGGTCATCATTTTAATTGCACAAAAACGATAATTAATGAATCAACACGTGTACTAATTTTATTAGAGTTGTGATACAAATGCCACTTTCTAAGCTTTAGTCTAGTGGGTAATGTCAGGAAGTAAACTTATATATAGACAGGTTTCAGGTTTAAATTCTGAATGCAACAACAGGGTTAAATTTTGTTAATAAATCTTAGCATTTAAAGGGTCTCACAAATTTTCAATTTTGATTAGTTGTTTGCTCAAATATATAATAATAGAGTTAAAAAAAAGACGCTGGATACTTCATGATCAAAGGTTAAAAAGGAAGGAAAGAAAGAAAGTAAATTTAAACTATGGTGGAGTACTTGCAAGTATTCCCACAAGATCAAGCCCACTTGTTTGCAACTTGCAAGTAAACTAAAATACACGTGGAAATAACAATGATTATTCCATTACTACCTCCATAATTATGTAAGACGCCCATATGCTCCTATTGCTCAATCAATTCAACTTCGTATTTACGCTCTCGTTGTCCCCCCCGGTGTATTTACACAAAACTTATATTTATAAATTATTTTTAATGTATTTTATAAAGATTAAAAATAAGTAAATCTTATTAACTATATCTTGAAATTTAACAACTTTCTTATTTTATCTCTATTTAATATCTATTACAACATGTTAAAACAAAATCAACATATACTGGATGAAGGGTAAAAGGATAAAATTGAATATTTATATGAAAAATTTAAAAATATGATTTATAAATATAATTAAATAAAACATTTTCTCTCAGTTAAGGGTTAATGCAATTTTTGGCCAATCTCATTTTGGTTTTGATCCTTGAGTTTTAAATTATATGTTTTGTTTCCTCAAATTTCATTTTGTTTAAAATATTAATTTTTGCAATTTAATAAAAATTCTAATTATTTTACCCATTCACTAATCAAAACTCATACTTAAAACCTGAAGGGTAAACATCAAATTAAGAGTAAAGTTAAAGAAGGAGAAGAAAAGGATTGCATCAATCCTTACATTATTTATAATAAATAAATTACCTGTAAAGTTTAATTGTACAAAAGAGTAAAATTGAAAAGAAGAAGAAGCAGTACCTGGTTTAAATATTCTCAAATCAGAAAGAATATCTCATATCGTGCTTCATCTTAAAGAAAGGTGTTGTCTGAGTTTTATTTTGAAATGACAGTGTCAGCTTTTTTTCTCTCCCAATCTTAAAGGTGTTCATTGGGTTGATTTTAAATTTTTAATACATCTATTGCGCTTTGTATGTAAAGGAGCTTTTACCTAAAACAAAGATAAACATGACCCTCACTCAGTAGAAAAAGACAGATTCGGTACAACGTATTCGTAGAGTAGGTGTGTTTAAAATGATAAATATCTTGGCTTGCCAGTAATATGATAAGAGGCGGGTAAAGTAAATATTTTAAATCATATACGAGAGATATAAAATAAAAATAAAACTCGTATTTAAATGTAAGTGTCGGCTCTTGTTTTATACTTTTATTACTTAATTATATTGAAGATGTTCTGACCTAAAGATTAAAAAAAAAAAAAGATTAAACCTACTTTTAGTTCATGTAGTTTACCTTGATTTGATTTTTTGTCCTTAAAGTTTAAAAGTTATAGTTTCCGTTCCTCAAGTTTACTCTGTTTAAAACTGTTAATCCCTGTAGTTTTAAAAGGACATGCACCTAATGTTAATATAATTAATTTTACTTATGTATCACTAATTCCGTTAATTATAGTAAAAAATTTTAATAACTGAATAAGGTAACATGAAAAAAAATTGTTGTATAACTTATTCTTGTAGTTTTAGGGACTTGAATGTTTGATTGTGTTAATTAACACAATTAAATTTAGGGATCAAAATAAAAATTTGTTCAAAACATAATAATTAAAACCAAAATTCATTCAAAATTTGGGATAAAAAACAAAATTAGTTAAAAGTACATGGACTTTTTAAAATTATAGAGATTAACAGTTTTAAACAAAGTAAACTTGAGGGACTAAAACCATCATTTTTAAATTTTAAAAATTAAAATTTAAATTAAGGTAAACTATAAAGACCAAAAGTATATTTAACATTTAAGAAAATTAAGCCCCGATCTTTTTTCGGCTTGAGGCCCCGTTGGGTAATCCGCTTCGTTATCTTTGTCATCACCTTTTTATTTATACAGGACTATTTATTAATTAGTCGGACAAGAAAAGGTACATATTCTAATTTAAACTTTAATTATGGATTCCCCACATCTCAGTCGCTTAGATTGGTTGTTCATTATCTTATCGTCGCCTTCCAAAAATAAATAGTGAAAATAATAAATAAATGCTCACTGTTTATTTTTATTGAAAAATATAACAGAAATTTTAAATTTATAAAAATAATTTCTCGCCTTTGAAATTCACTTTTTTTTTTTGGTACGTTTTTTGTTCTGTTATGTTATTTATATAGGACCAAACACAACAGCAACTCTCATGATGTGTTCGTACATAGTCAAATTGGCTGCAAATTATACTTTTGTGGGACATATCCTCCCACTTGCATTAGTGCCCCCTTCCTTTGCCATTACACAAGGGAAAAAAAGTATAGCTGTAAGTTAACACAAGTCAAATTCGAGTGTTATTGACTTCAATTAATCCCAAGATTTATTTTTGACATAAATAATACTATCCAATTGTTAATATAACTGTTAATTGAAAATTAAATTAAATTTTAAATATAATATCTCAATTCACCATTTCTCCCAAATTTATAACATTTTCCCAAATTGTTTATAATAATTGCATGTATTAAGGGGTTTTAAACTTTCAATTAATCTAAAGGTGGTATGATGAAATGTAGTATTACAGGAAAACCAATCCTTGGGGAAAAAAGAAAAACCAATTCATATTTATTACTAATTTAACTAATTTTCTTAATGTACCTGAATTAATTATTTAAATATTATATTAAAAAGTGGAGGTAGCGTTATATATATAACTTTATAATTTATACAGAGAATATGAAACTGGCTCATGGTTGCCTCGTATTTAAGTTTCCATGCGAGCGATATTTCAATAAACCAATTCTGCTTTTGCTGTCGTCATTTTTCTTTAGTTGAGTAAAATACATTTTAATCTAAAACTTTAAAAAATAATCAAGTTTAATGGGCTAAACCATATACCGGGGACAAAAGAATGGATATTAAACTATATATATATATATATCTATATTCTTTCTAAGTAGCCCTTTCCTGACCAATAATTTTGTTTGTCTTTTAGCTGATAGAGATGAGAAAGGATATGATTAGTTTGGAGGATGGCGTCATGTCTAGTAAAAAAATGACAAGTGGGAGTGATTAATTGTCCATATGTGTGTGTGAGACCTACATAAATTGATCAATCACTAAACCATGTTTTAATTTTTTAATTAAAACGGTGCTTCAGTGAACGAATTGACTGCTTCTTTATCACTATGCAATAAATTTATATATTTCGGTTCATTCATGTTATTATCTTATAGTTAAAGGATAAATTTATTCTAAAAATATCTATAAAGTTGTACTAGGTATCCAAGGATAATGTTATATTGAAAGCGTAGAGAACGGTTTAATATCACCTTAAATCTAATTGATGCAAAAGGTCAACTAACAGTCAATTAATGTTTTATTCAATATAATAAAATTATTTAACTGTCAAATTTAACCATTTTAACGAACAGTGCAATATTGCACTATTTTTTATACTTTCAGGCTAATGTTACTGTTTAAAATTTTTTTGAACACCTAATGTAATTTCATGAATACTTCCTAGCAAATTTACCACTTAACCCTAGTGTACATAGCCCTTGTTTATAGAACCTACAGTGAGGCAAGCGAGGATGGAATCTCCACACGCACACACATTATGTCTTAGTTTGATTTGTAAATGATTTGTGGAAATCGATTAGGAGGGAATTACACCAAAGCTTAATGATAATTGATTGCTTGGTAGTATTTATGTGTGTTTAATCAGATCCTATTCAGTATCACATCATTCCCCATCAGCTTATAAACGTACTACGGATTAAATAAAAAGGAACAAAAATATAGAGACCTAGTTTAAAATTTGATGAAACCGGAGGGAATGAAATATTAATTTTCCTAAAATATTATCATATTTGATTTTTAATATACGAGTTAGATAACTAATTTAAGCAGATTAAAAAATTTAGTTCAATTAGTTATTTATAACAAATTGAAGTTTATTTTTCAAAAGTGCTATTTTATTTTGTTGTCATTAGATAGATGCCTTTTTAATGTATGCAAGTAACGACAATACTTTGACAGAAAAAAATTGTAAATTTAAAGGATAATGTTGATTGAAATTTTATCTTTAAAATCAAATTTAATTATTAATTAATTTTTATATTAATGATCAAAAATTAAATTTTTTGTTGGCCAAAGAACCAAAAATTAAATTAACTCAAGCAAAATAGTTAGCACGTTTAAAATGAATATGAAAGCTCATATTGATATGCCTTTTTTTTTTTTTACAATATAGTAATTACCATCGTATATCATTATATTATTTTACTAATTATAAAATATTTATTGACGTATATATTCCTAGTCTTTAGGAATTTCCACTGCTGTAAAACCGTTAATTTTTGCTTATAGAAGTTGGTCAACTACTTGTAACCCTAAACGGTTCTCTTTTTCCGTATTTTCTGAATCAAACGAAGCAAAAATGTATGTTCGTTTCTAACATCCCTATAATATGGCCAAGTTTTTCTGAAGATATAACAGCACCTCATGCCAATGTGCTCAACAACCCGATTTTAACCATGTTTTTGGAAAAGTCGTTACCTGCTCGTTTCGCAATAACGACAAAGGATCATCATGTACCTGGAAGAGGAAGACAACTCTGAAAAGGTTGATCATTATAGTTTTCGTTATTAACTATGTAACCTGTAAATACGTTCTCTAAATTCTCACCTTCTCAGGCGACCACCTGACAACATGAGAGCTCGGATGGTCGCCTCCTCCTTAATATTCTCATGTATTTTTCGTATATTACATGCCATTACCCAGTATTTCGTTTCGAAGATCATTTGGGAGACATATAATCATGGCGAAGGTCTGCGTGTCCGAGGTTGACAAACTCAAAGCAGAATTGAGAGAGAAGACAGAATCTTCTGAGAATCTTAAGAAATTCCATGATGCTCAGGAGGATGAGATTAAAGAGACAAAGCTCTTGTATGAAGATCTTAAGAGGGATTTGGAGAGCAAGGAGTCTATAATCAAGCACATCAGTTCCGCAAATGATAAACTGCGAGAGGATTATGAAGAGAGGTTGAAAACGTTGGAAGATGAAAACAACACGTTGATTTTGGCTTTAGAAGAGGCAAAGGAGGAAAACGAGTGCTTGCAAGGTGGAAGAAATAATGAAGATGAGAAGTTTCACAAGTTGGTAGAGGAAGAGAACAGAATGAAGGAAGAACAAGTGACATGGAAGAAAGAACAACTTGAGAATCTGAAAGAAGCGCATAATTTAGAGAAGAAACAAGATGAGGAGATTAATATTCCGAGTGAAGAAGAAGATCCAGAGTTGGAAACATACGCATTGCTTGATGATATCTCTTCACTGCAAATAAAGTTGCATTCTCAGGCCAGAACTCTCCAACTATTGGAACGTGAGTTGCAGATGTCCAAACAAGCCCTTGCTCATGAAGAAAGCACCAGAAAGCAACTAGAAACTCAACTCTCGAGAGACACCGCATCGAAAGAGGAGCAAGGAAGTGATTCTGCTGAATCTTCATTCATTGATGAGATGAAGTTGGAGAATGAGGAGTTGTCAGTGATGGTTCTTGTGTTGCAGCAGGCGATTTCTGAGGCACAAGCCATGGATAATGAAGAAAGCGAGCTCATTGAGATGTACAAGGAAAGGCTTGAGGAAGCTTATGATGCTTTGGACAAAGCAGTGATTGAATTGGACGACCTGATTTATGAAGGGAACGAATTGGAATGTGAAGTGGAGAAATGGAAGTTAGCTTGTGAACGATTAAAGAGTGATTTGGAAGAAAGCCATGCAAAACGCAGAGAGCTTGAAGCTTCACTTATTTCACAGGTAGTTTTTGCAGAAAGTCTCAAGGAAGAGAGAAGAAAAGATAAGAAACATGTAAAGGAAGCAGAGAATGAGAGAGTGATGTTTCTGGGGATCATAGAAGAGAAGGACAAGATCATAAAGGTGCTCCAAAAGGAGATGGAATGGCTAGAACAAGAAGCATTTAGAAGAGAATTTGGAAGTGCAGTGGTGGTAAAAAGCTTTACAGAGAGAACAAACGAGCATGAGAAAGACAAGTTCATACATCTAATGAATGAGAGAAAGATGAGAATGGATGAAATTATGCAGCAAATGACATCACTTGAAGAGCACTTCTCTAATTCCTTGATCACTTTTTCTGCTTCATTACATCATCATGAAGAGGATGAAGATGAAGTTCCTGATAGTGAAGCAGAGGCCATTTTTCAGAAACTGAAGAACGAGAACAGAAGGTTGATGGAGAAAGCTCAAAGATTGTTATCGGAAAGGGAACACTTGCTGGATTATTTTCTGGGGCTGGGTGATAGGGTATGTGAATTCTCAGCCGTTGATTCTGAGCTAATGGATATGGTGGGAAGCATGGTGGAGTCTTTTGATCAGAACAAGGATGGTGGTGGTGATGATAATGATGATAACGAATCCCATGTAAGTGAGAAAATGATTGAGCATTCTGCTTCTGGGGCTAAGAATCTCAAAGCCATTTCGATTTAATGAATCAGCAATTAATTGGTTGCTATGCAAGGAAAAGGATAATTTATTTGAATTTTGAATTTTAAGAGAAATACTTACACATTTTTAGAGTGTCACGTCATTTATGATTTATTAAAATGAAAATGTTTTAAATGTCATCTATTGTAGATTTCATATTCTATAAATATCTTAAAATTATTTTTCTTTTTCTATGACCGTGTTATGGAAAAAGAGAAATAATTCAAAGAAATTTATAAGATATAAGATCTACAAAAAAGATACTTAAAATATTTTTATTTGATAAAATATGAATGTATTTTTCGAACTTTAAAGTATAGGATGGTCAATAATTTTTTGTTGCATGGTATTCAATGGTAAGGGACACTTACATGCAGGCGACAAGCTGTCGTTTAGTTGACAATACCACACTTGGCACTATTGTTCATAAGTTCATTTGAAACAAAAAATCACCTCTGTTCCGTCTTTGGGTTGCTATGTTGAGTTGTAACAAATCGAGTCATCGATGTCGACCTCACTGTAATAAACAAACTGGGTTATTCATAATAAGAATGTTAATTAAGGTGACACGTGATTGAAAAAATACAATCATCCCCTTCACCCATCTATATATAAGAGAGAAAACGTTGATATTTTTTAAGAAATTAAGAAAATCAAATACATCACTTTAAAGTATTTATTCATATGTCTAATAAATCAAATTTAGTATAAAATGATAAATATAAATACTTTAAAGTAATGTATTTAAATTCTTTAATCTTCCTAAAAAGATTCAATTTACTCTTATATTTTCGTTAACCTTAAATATAAAATCTAGTTAACTAATTTCAAAAAAATTAATAAATTTAAATTAATTAATTAATTATATTATATGTTATATGATATGTCTCAATACTTACCTCTATTGTTAGAATATATATACAATTGATAAGTGAGATAAATTATTCAAAAAATAATAAATACAGCATGTAAAAAAGGAGTTTTATGTTTCACGGGACGCTGACAAACATGGCCGCAGTCTTTTTGGCGCCTTCTTCTTCTCCTTGGCCGGATGTCTTTTTGGCGCCTTCTAAAGGAATGATACAAATGTCAAAAATACAGCGTTTCAGGAATGCATTCGATTTGGCAACGTTTACGTTTATGGCCGAGAATTAAAGTTAAAAATTAAAGAGAAGGAAATGACCAGAAACATACAGTTGATCAGAAGATTCAATTTGATCTTCGATGGTTGTGTGGAGAAGACGAAGGGTACACGTGGAGAACAAAACCGGGGCTGAAAATGAAAGCATAGAATTTCTCGCGCGCGCGTCTAGGGTACGACGCATTTGGGCCCATAATAATTTCATGCGCCAAAAATTCCTGTCACTTCGGATTCGTGATTGCTATGAAGTTCTTCTGAGCCAGCTTCTTCGTCTTTATCAGGTAACCCAATTCGCCACAAATTTCGAATGTACAAGTCCAATAACCACTCATTTTATCACATTCTTGATAATCTTCATTACGGTAGAAAGTTTGATAGCTTCCCTGCGAGTGCCTATTTTTCGTGAATGATGAGCTCGATGAACTAGATTCTGTTTCATTCTCGAAATTTGTTGGTGCGAGTGCGATGAGTGTTCACAAGCAAAGATTGAGCTACAACAATGGCAAGAGAACTCCAGCGTTGAATATCTTGAATCGTGAGTGATAACATGATGGTTTTTTGTTTAGCTGTTGAATGCAATTATAGTGAGAAAGCAACTTTTCAACGCTTTGAGGACGCCAGTCTTCCCCAGTTCATCTGCGGTCTGCCCGCAGAAGTGATGCTTTCTTTCAGAAGCCATTTTCTGTCATCCATGAGAGTCGGTTAAATGAAGTTTTTCTTTTATGAGGAATTAAGGTTAAATTGTCTTCCCCCTGCCCCCAAAAGAACCACTCTAATCCTCACATAAAGTTGATTTCATTTCAGGTTTCTAATTTGGAAGATTGACAAGTTTTACCTGCTCTGCCTCGGCTATATTGAATTGGAGTGAAGTCTACTTGCTTCTGATTTAATTTTGTCTTCTTCAGCTGCTAGCGAAACCTTCTCGGATAGTCATTTTGATCTGGGGATGGCTCTTCCCGGTTCTCTGCAGCTGTCCCATGGTTTCGGACATTGCAGGAACCTGGCCTGCTGTAACCAACATATGGTACTATTACCAATATTATCTCCCGCTTTTTAATAATTTTTGTTCACGGTGTATTACGTTTTCCTTCAGTGCTTACTTTATTGTTACTTCATAATTTGCAGACGATATTGTACAGAACCAAGTTACATTTATCAAGTGCAGCTCCCTTATATCATGTTTCGGTATGCTCATGTTTCTACTTTTATTACATTGTCTTGTGGATTACTGTTATCTTGAAATGTGCCAAAAATTTATGGCGACATTGTTGTCAAATGTGAGCCATGTGCTACTCTACCCGTTTCATTCGAATATATGACTTATAATCAGTATCGAATCCTTTCATGATTTATTGTCCTTCTCATATCATTAGTCACAAGAAATTTCTACCTTGCGAAATTCTAATCTATTGCGGCATTCAACAGCCAATAAGTTTGTCTGTCACATAAACTATTATGTTTTCTATTTATAAATAAATTATTTGGTTGCATCTGTCCTGCTTCAGCAATACTGTTAATTGCTATGTGCCTGGAGCTCTGGATAATGAAAGCCCAATAAAACTCCCCATTCAAGATTAGGATTTTTACTTTCAATATCATGTTAAGTTTTCAATTAATTTAATTATCATTTCTTTTTTGAAGGCCCCTCTTGAACTTGCATGCCTGTATTATTCTCATTCATGTTTTGAAAAATATTACAAAGAACTTCAAGACGATTTTTTATTGCAGTTCCTGAAGCACGATTGCTGGAGAACTCTACTCTTTCACAATATAAATAGGCCAATACATACCTTATTTTGCAAATCCCATGCTTTTAAGTGCCATTCGTCTCTAGGACCTGCCCGACCAAGTGAGCTACCTTTTTTTAAGGTGGCAGCTACAGCATTGGCAAGGTAAATTTTGTCATTTAGCATTCAGCAAGTGCAGAGATTTAAGTGTTTTATCTTCTTGGCATGCACCATTTACTCTCTGCCCTTATGACATTTGTATTTTGTAGCTATGGTGTTCAAATATATTATTGCATTCTCTTTTACTTTATGTATGCTCTGTGATGGATTTCTATATGATTTAATTGAATCTCTTCATGCAGTTACTTTTCTTTTTAAAAGATCGAAATGCATCAGGAAATAAAGCGCAGTCTTTCCTTTCTCTGTTCCATGTCCCTGTCAAGGGGAAATTGTTAGGACAAAAAATAAGTCGATTGTCTACATCTTTATTTTTTTCTCTCTCTTGCTTTTTAACAATTTTGCTAATTTGTGCATGCTTTCTATTTTTCATCAGTGTGATGGTTCCCTAACCTATATTTGCTGCCAGCAACATTGCTACTAGTTGATAAATTAGAAAATCATGCAATATGTTTCCATCAAATATATCAATGATGTATTTTTTAGTGCTTGATTTTATCTTTAACAGAATATTCATTTCTGTACAGCAGATAGAAACTGTTCTATGTTGTTTCAATATATTTAGATATTCCCGAAGTTCCCAAGACGCATCTCTTAGCTTCTAGATTTATTGAATCATATTTACTTTCTTCCTTATTTTCCTGTTTGTGCATCCTTGTTGTCAAAAGGTTTTAGAAGATGGTTGCTTAAAACATGTCATTTTCACTTCGTCAGTGCTGCATGTTTTATTCTTACCATTGTGTTTGCGCTAAAAAAAAATTATATTAATTGTATGCAGGTCTCATAATATATTACAATGTAGTCCTGCCGCAGTAAAGTTGATTCCAGCCATTGGCGTTATCATTTTTGCAGTATGGGGTGTTGGCCCATTAATGTATCACATAAGAAAACTGCTTTTCCAGGTACGTTGTAGTAAATAGTACTTTCATCTCTGTATACATGCGCCCATGATAATATTGTGACATGGTTTTCCACAATATCTATGACCTAATAAAATAATGTTGGACTTTTTTTTTTCGTGCAGAGGAGCGACAATAGTTGGAATAAAAGTAGGACAAATTATGCAGTAACTTCTTACATTCAGCCATTACTGTTATGGACTGGAGCTATACTTTTTTGCAGGTTTAACTGTCTTGCAATATATATGCATATATTCCAATGTACTTATTTTCTTCTCACATTATGTAGTAACTTCTTATGTCAAATTCTTGCTCTATATATATATATATTCGAATGTACCTATTTTCGGTTCACTCAATTGTCATGTTAATTGCAGAGCCTTAGACCCATTAAATTTACCTTCAGAAGCAGCTCAAGCTGTCAAGGAACGGCTTTTGAGTTTTGTACGATCATTGTCAACTGTACTGGCCTTTGCCTATTGTTTATCATGGTATGCCTATTTTCTTGTCTTTAGCATGATCCATTGAAACTGCTGAACGGTTTGGTGATTTGAATTAATGTTGCACCAGTCGTTTCTAGATGAAATGATCGAAAAGTGTTTGATGAAGTAAAATGAAAGTTTTATCATACTGTTATATGGCCAGCATTGCTATATGGTAGTGAATGTTGGGTTTTAAAAGGACAATATGATCATAACGTGAGGGTAGCTGAGATGAGGATGATGAGATGGATGTGTCCATGCAAAAATGGATAGGATTTGTAACGATGAAATTCGTGGCGAAGTTGTTGTGGCTACCATTGAGGAGAAAATGGTGGAGAATCGTTTGAGATGGTTTGGACATGTTCAGAGAAAATCATTGGAGCCACCCATAAGGAGGATGGACCAAGCAATGTGGAGTCCTTTGAGAAAGGGGAAAGGAAGACTGAATGCACACTTTCAAGGAGGCTATAGAGAAATATCTTCTGGTTAATAATCTATCCAGGAATATGGTATACAATAGAGTACAATGACATGTGATTTATATAGCCGACTCCACCTAGTGGGATAATGACTTTGTTGTTGTTGTTGTTGTTGCGGTGCCTTGTTTGTTCATGGCTATGCTTTTTTGCCACTGCTGTATTGTTAAATTGAGTTCTTCAATCTGATCTCTGTTTCCAATGTGTTGTTGCCACAGAACTTATTTTATAATAATCTTATGCAGTGTGATTCAACAAGCACAGAAATTCTTCACAGAGACTGCTGCCGATGCCTGAGACAAGAAATGTATGTAGAATTTGGGGCATATATCTTTATAGAAGCATAACTAGTCATGATTCAATTTCAAAGATACAATGATTTACATTTTTCTGCCTTGTCAGATGGGATTCCAATTTGCAGGCAAAGCTGTTTATTCTGCAGTATGGATTGCTGCCTTCTCTTTGTTCATGGAGTTGCTGGGCTTTTCTACTCAGAGGTGGGTCACCGCAGGAGGTCTCGGGACTGTTTTGTTGACTCTTGCTGGTCGTGAGGTGTGGGATTCTTGTTGCCTCTATTCAGCCCAATTTATATCTGTGATGTTATGATGAAGCAGAATTTGACAATAAGTTCCTTCTGTTTAGATATTTACAAACTTCCTTTCAAGTGTGATAATTCATGCAACTCGGCCTTTTGTGGTGAATGAATGGATTCAAACAAAGGTTGAAGGATATGAAGTTTCTGGTACTGTGGAGGTATGTGTTACGTGGTCAAATTTCATCTAGTAACCATTGAGCATGGGAATTATATGCTCCTTATATTCTGCATAATTTTATATAATAAACAAACAGGGACCAACATTGCAAGCGCAGTTCTTCACTGATGTTCGTTCTTTTATGCAGCATGTTGGCTGGTGGTCACCGACAATTATCCGTGGTGAAAATCGTGAAGCTCTCTACATTCCAAACCACAAGTTCACAATGAATGTTGTGCGGAACCTCAGTCAGAAAACACATTGGCGCTTCAAGACCCACATGGCTATTAGCCATATGGATGTCAATAAGATAAATGTGAGTGGCACTTTCATCACGTAGCTTTTGTTACCATCAAGTTCTTTATGACAATTCTTCAGTGACGGGAGTACGTACGCAGAACATTGTTGCTGACATGAGAAAAGTCTTGGCCAAAAATCCTCAAGTTGAGCAGCAGAAGCTACACAGAAGGGTGTTTCTGGACAATATAGTTCCTGAAAATCAGGCCCTTCTGGTCAGTATGAACTATGAACTGCTTAAAATATCTCACATGTAAATTCTGTGCCTTGGTTGACAAAGATCTTGAATAAATAAAGTTATGTTTGTTATTCTGCATGAACCAGATAATGAAACAAATCTCTTTGTGGAAAGTGTTTTATTTGATTGATGTAACTTCCAGAAAACAAAATCAAATGTATTTTTTAATTTGTCTTTAAAGAAATGAATACAGAGTATATCTGTACAAAACCTATTGTCCAAATTTATTTTAACACGTATTGGTGTTTGGCAGAGTATATCCTTACATCATTTTATCTCCGATCTTTTGCCATGTCTTGCACAGATAATGGTGTCCTGTTTTGTCAAGACCTCACACCATGAAGAATTCTTGTGCGTTAAGGTAAGACTAATGGATCTCGGTCTGTAGCATATCATCTTTACTCAAATAATGTTGCTTGGCATCTGAATGATTCTCAATTTGTTTGCCTTTAAAACATTAGGAAGCTTTACTATTGGATCTTCTTAGGGTTATTGGCCATCACCGAGCCCGACTTGCAACACCAGTTCGTACACTGCAGAAAATTTACAGTGATGCTGACTTGGAGAATATACCATATATGGATTCTGTATATAGTGGTACTGGAACGGTATCAAACAGTCCAATAATAATAGAACCACCGTACAAGATCAAATCAGATGATACGACAAAAAGCCGATCACCACGCCCATCCAACGAGGGAGATAAAAATACAGCCACGCAAACCAAGGTTAGAGAAACCCGTTCTGACTCCAAGGCAGATGTTGAAGCTGTGATATCTAATCCTGATGCAAATGGAAACTTGAAGGTCACCGTTACATCCAAACTCAATCCTGAAGTGGGTGAACATGAGTCAATGAAAATGGAGGCTCCGAATGTGTCACCTTCTAACTCCAAAGTTAGTGAAGCTGCTGTAAATAGCATGACCGAGAAGAATTCCGATGTCGGACGATCTAAAAATGCTGTCAAAGGAGGTGGACGTCCCAAGAATATGCCAACAAAACAGAAAGAAGAAAGGAGAACAGGAGGACAGCCTCAAATGTCTAGGCCGGTCCTTAAAGAGAATATAGTACTTGGCCTAGCATTGGAGGGATCAAAAAGAACTCTTCCTATTGAGGAGGCGATGGATTCCTCTTCTGCTCGAGAGGTAAAAGAAATGGCTGCCCAGGGTGGAAATAGATCCCCAACAGCCGAGAATGGGGAAGATAAGTAAGAGTTTATTGGAAAAATCGGTGAAAACTTGAAGTTTGAAAAATGTTATTGATTAAAAGACTTGATATCTTATTATATAGACAGAAGTAGACAGAAGTACCCGTATCTGTAATATTTTATATACAATACTGGTACTTCACGTGAAATATCCAAGGGAACAGGCTAAATTCTAGGCTTATAGTTCCAAGTCCTCTTCATCGCAGAACACCATGAAGCCGTGTGCGAGCGCATGCTCATTTCCTGTGCATATTATATACTAAGGCATCGAACTGCTGTAATCTGATTCAATTCATTGCCTTTCCAGTGACAATTCTTTAGGATTTGAATTTTTCGGCATCATTTGGTTATTGACTTCCTGTTAATACGACATACAGGCCTATTAAAATTGAGTGATATAATCATTAACACTCATGCAAGCATATATTAAAAGTGAATTCTCTCAAATGTATGTGTGTTTAAATAATTAGATCTTTCAGTTTTTCAGAAGATAAATAGAATATATCAGTTCAGTCCCATTTACAAAGTGGGGGGGGGGGTTTTATCCTAATTGTAAACCATGTCATTAATTTTATATCACCAATTTTCCTTTATACCCCTCATGAAATGTTGGGGTATGTTCTTTAAAGAATTAAAGCATGCATGTTTAAGAGGCATAAAGTTGTTAATTTACTAAATTTTTAGATATAATTAATGAATTTTAAAAATTTTTGTTGGCAACAGCAAAATACGTTGAAAATGACGAATAATAGATACCCGAATGATATTACTATTTGCCGTTCAACGTTAAGCTTATGAATGGATCTTACTCTTCATAAAACACTAATACCGATCAATATTACTCCTGGTAAGAATGGCGCTGGTTCAACATGAACGAGATCCAAAATAGAAACTACTTCAAGGAACTTTTATCAAGCCATAGAAAACCATATCGTAATGAGTGGGGAAATGCATTTATTCACCATTCACAAAATGTCAAATAATCAAGACACTCAACTATAAATATAAAATAAAATACAGAGACTACGTACGTGGACAATTAAATTATACTATGCCTGGCACATGCAATCAGGAGCAGGATATGTATATATGGACTGTTTTGGCCTTCTCAGCCTGAGATCACCTTGCCTATTTCGGTGTCCTTCAACTACTGCTTGCTGGAACTCTGACCATTCCATGCTCTTGTTCAGGAAGAGTTGGCCCATTAGTGCCATGTTTGGCCTAATAGTCTTCAAGTTCAAGTAAGTTCTGTGTCCAACCTATCCAACATTGCAGCAGTAATATTCATATAAGCAATCCATCAACATTATAGGAATATATAAGCTATGAACAGTGAAGCAAATCTCGAATTTCATACTCAAGTTCTCAGGTAAGAAATGCATTGAAGTCATCTTATGTAGAAAGCGTCTAGCACTACTCACCATCGCATTATGCATATTTCCAGGGGAAGCAGAGATGAAGATGTCACTATGCATGCCAACATAGTAATCAACAGCAGCTAATAGAGAAGCTTTTCCTTTTATCAGTGAACGCTCATCTGCTGAAGCAAGGCTCTTTTTGCTTTCCATCAGAGGAAATAATTCTTTCAAAGTTGCAATCCGTGCCCCGCCACCATATACCTGGAACAGACAGATAAGTGCCTTAAAACTAGGCATAGACGACGGTTCCACTTTCTAATTTTAGCAAAGGGGCAAGGAGTAATTCAAACCAAGGATGGATTTTAAGGGGGACTGGAGCTAGCCTTCTTTTGAAATCAGTTTATTTTTATTTGTAAAAAATGTTAAAACTAATTTTAGTCCCCCCACTATCATTAGTTTTGCATTTTTGCCCCTCCATAGATTTGCTTCTAGATCCGTCCCTGATTCAAATGGAGAGTCTTGATGGCATAAAACAAAAGCAACATCACAGACCTTGTGAGAGGCAAGATACAAACTGGTGGTGTTGTCAAATCCCAAAGCTGCCAGCAGCAATCCAATCTCTTCTGGAGTCATGGGGCAACGGCCCTGGCTCCTCAACTCCTCATCAGTAAATTGGGAATTAAGAACCCTTCCTTGCCAGATCCGTTGTCGATACCTTGCAAGAGCCAATTTTTCAAGTTTACCCCCTCCAAAATCACAGGCTGAATGGGCTGCCATGTCCTGTGATACACCAAAGGGCTTATAAACCCAGTCTCCAAATTTACAACTAAAATATGTAATAGTGCAGAGAGTAACAGTGTGAATCCCAAAAATTTAAGTTATTCTAAATTGGAAAAACATGGCTACTTTATATTGGTAAAATACAAATTTAATAATTGTTATATTGCACATTTAATGAACATAAAGATATTTGGTCAAAATAGATGTGATTATAGCTTGTCTTTCAGTTGCATAAGAGGTAACTGTATAGCCTCATTTAAGTTTACGGGAAGAGATTTTATATTTTTGAATTAGAGGGAATGTTATGTAACTTGTGCATCTCTCAAGAAAGGAAAAAGTAATTTGCCCTCATCTTGATCATTGCTGATGCAGCTGCTTTTATTAAGAATGCAAACGATGTCTTTGCCTAGAGCATTCACTTACTTCCTGTAACATTTTCCATTTTACTGATTCACTAACTAACTAATTATTGAATTGAAGGTACCCGGTGGACCCAACCTAACCAAACAGAAAATTTGCTAAAATTTGCAGCACCAAAATAAACGAAGCAAGAGAAGCATTACAACTCCACTGATTAATGATCATCGATAGATGGATCAGAGTAATACCTTATCAAAGCGAAGGTGTAAAACAACAAACTTTTTTGCTCTCCTGTTACTAGCTTCAGTACTCTCTTGAAGGTAGTTGGTGCCCATTTCTTCAGCAGAATCTTGAGGGTAGCGAAGGCGGCTTATGAGAGCATCTCCAAGTGTTCTGATGTGAGGAACAAAAACTAGTGCTTGAAAGTTGACTTTGCAGCGTAGCCGCTGAATATCCATTGGTAGGTTGTCGTAAGTAAGACGATGTGAAAATGGAGAAATTGCAGCAATGCCATAACTGCAATGAAACAAGAAACAAGGGTCCATGGTTCTAAGAGATCACAAGGTGATTGCATCATCTCACCGTACAGTATACACATTAAATTCAGTCATGTCATGATAAAACATCACACTCAGAAACCAACTTCAATAAAAAAGCAAGGTTGCATAGGATAATGCTTCGACTCAATATATCAGAAATATTTTGAGGATTGATTGGGTCCTTGGTAAGGAAAGAGCTTCAGAAGTCAAAACTGGATAATTTTCAGTATTGGTTACTTCTCCCAATCTCTAAATTTTACAAGCCACTATAAAAGTAGTAGGCAGCTTCCTTTACACGCTAAGAAAAATCACATTAATGAGGCCCTCAGTGCCAGTGAGGGCAATGCTAAAGGTCCTAGCCTGTTAATTTTGGTATATCAGAAAATGCCTTCAAAATGCATGCAAACCTCCAAAAAATAGACCTTTTTTTTTTTAATTTGAAATCTCATTCTGTTTTCAAGTATTAATTTGAAACACTATGAAAAGTGGTTATAGTTACTTTACGACGCAGGGTTCTTCCATGTGCTTATAAAGAGCAGCTTAGAGGAGATAACTGACAGAGCAGTCAGCACGGTTCACACTTTTAAGTTTGAAAATTCTACACAGCAAATGCTCAATGGTGATAATCACGCACAAAACATTCAGCTTTAACATGAAAAACAAAAACTAATCCTATAAAACTTCATTCATATCCAAACATCTACAAACAGCCAAACAGATTCAGGGAGCCACCAACCTTTGCAGGACAGGCAAAACATTGTCCAGATACCATTGCGCTGTTGCATGGACAGGAGCAGCCTTGATTCTTGTTTCTCGTATAGCAGCAGCATAATACTCCCTTGTGCTCCAAGAAAATTCTTCAGGCAGCTCTTTAACTATAGAAATATCATCCTTCAATACATCAATGAAGTGATCCACATCAAATATATCCATGAGGGAGCTGCAGAGAAATAATGCAACCTCAATATGAAATCACTGACAATCAATGATATATATTTAATATAACAAATACGGAAGAATGGCCACTGCAAGTACCTTGAATCCCGCCAAACAGGATTTACTTCAAGGTATGGGATTACAAGAGTTGCATTCAGTACCTTTGCAACAGCAACCGCATCACATATCTACACCCAAAAACAAACAGAATAAATATAATTATACATCTTTTGGAATACAGATATAAAAGATTTTGGGCTTTCAATACCTACCCCCATCCTCTGCTGGTTCAACCCTCCATCAAGAAATACCTGGATAAATCCCTCAGACTTCTCTGGCAATGCTGCTCACATTCAATTGTTGAGCCACAGAAAGATAAGGAATCATTTTAAATACCAAAAACATTCAGTGATATCAAAGAAACAGCTTAACCTGAAGTAAAAAGTATTAACCTCACTCACATGGAACATTGCTAGGTTTATCACAAGCTTTCCATCCTTGATTTTCTAGAGGACTCCACAGATTAGAAAGTTGTGATGCTGACTAGACAAGGAAATTAAAAAGGAATTAAATAAAAAAGTATAAAATTAACAGACATTGATGAGTAGAAATCAGTAAATAATCTGAAACTGTATATACTGCTCAATCAACCCTTACAGTTTCACGTTGTACAGCACTCCTGAGAAGACGTGAATGCCTAGGTTTTATAGCACCCAATGCCTGCGTAAAGCAAATTGCAATCATAAGTTACTGGAAGAAAAAATTAATAGCATGAATAAAAGACAGAGAACGAAGCATGCCCAGTCTCTGGGGGCTGGCTCCTCTCATATATGATGATCATTTTAGTAGTTGACAGTATATAAAACGGAGGAATTACTTAGAAAGGTAAAAACATTTACAATAGGATCTTCCCCGCAGTCTAATATCATGTTAGGTTTGGAGCATTGTGAAATATGATATTTTGGAATAAAACCCTATGAGATTTCCTTAGTGACGTGATGTTATATTTTCATACAGAAGTCTTATGATCTTGAACGGTACCAAATGCATTTTTTGTATTTAGTGGATAGAATACTTCAATTTCAATAAGAATAAAGTTGCTCTGCAAATTTTAGAATAATAAAAAGCTTAAAAACAAAAGATAAAATTTCGGCCGCATTTATTGTATTTTTGCTGCTATAAATAGAAGATAGTTACAAAACTTTTCAACGTAAGGATCGCTACAGTTTTGCTCATTGCTGCAGATTTGCGGTGTCATCTTACTTAAAGCATCTAGAAATGTCTAATGGCCAAACAATATGATGAAACAACTAAAGCATACAAATGCATAAGACAGAAAGCATATCCAGATTTTCGGTTGAATAGTAAAAGGGAAGGAACAAAGGAAAATCTGCTTTCGTTGACAGACGAAAGGATTTCTAGGCAATAAAACAAAAACACTTTTTTTCGGTTGAAACAACAATTTGGTGAATAGTCTATCAATATCGATTAGCTCAGAATTTCAACATCCAACAATCCTCGTGGGACGCCATAACAACTTTACCCAAAAAATTTATGATCTAACAATCGCTTACTAGAAAAAATTAATCAAGAATAAAGCAATCTGAGCATCTTAAATCTTGAACGCTTTATCCAGCAGAGTAAAACTTCAAGTCACTGCCTCCAAGCTGGTATCGTGTTCATCATATGAAAGAACAATTTTTCTTTCCTTTCTTTTTATTCTTACTTTAATTACTACTAGAAATAAACCAAGGCTAAGATGATGAATGAGAGTTGATCCAAGGTCTATAAGAAGAGAATAGGTCGGCATAAAGGAGGATTTCTATAGATGACTTTGTCTTCAAACTTTAATTCCCACAATAATAAGTACTTTTTCGCAGCTCAGAAGATAACCACCACCACCAAACAGGAAAAGTATAAAATCATCAGTCTATAGAATCCAACAGTTTCTATGAACAACCCAAGCGTTCAGTCGCCCAAAAAAAAAAGATATTTGGGGTAAAGAAATAAAACAACCGGAGAGGCCGCCCAACAGAATATTTCATACTCCACTAAAACCACAAATAGAAACAAAAACAAAATCCTGGAGCAGAAAATCAAGCTAAGGAGGACAGGAAACTGAACGTACCGGATTTAAGGAAGACGAAGCAGAGGCCAAGGGAAAGAACAAAGTAAGCAAGAATGCTGATAAAGGCAGTAGTAAACAAAGGCTAGCCTGTGACGCCAGTCTGTGAGGCAGATAGTGATTCTGGTGCTTGAGCTCCATGATCGTCCAGAGCTGCTGGACTTTGGATCTGGGAAGGGACAACAAGCTTCCCCCACTAGAGACAATCAATGAATGGCAGGGATAAGAGAGGGAAGAAGAAAAACAGAAGCCAAAGCCTGGCAAAGCCCGTTATAAGAGAACAACAAATCCTTTTTCTCTATTGGGGTGTGTGAAATTTGTACGGGGGAGAGTAAAGGCTAGTTCACATGGACACCTGGCTATCTTCACCGAATTGAATAATGATGATGGTTGCGTCTTTTTCAAAAAAGATGGTTTTTTTACGTTAACAAAGTGGGAATCTCGGGGGAGAAAGAGAGAAGCAATATGATCTAAAGGTCCCAGGCTCTCACAAGTGTTGATGCCTGGGGCTGCGATAGACGTGTAGAGGTTTATTAGACCGTTGAAGGTGGGTGAGTGCAAGTCTGTGCCTCCGTTTTTTGCTAGTGCCTTTTAATCAAGCTTTCCTGTGACCACCGACAGTACAGTCTCCCTGTAGTCTTTGGATGAGGATGAAAGCTCAGCATGGACAAATCTGTACATGTAAGGTTGGGGGAAAAAACTATACATGTAAAAGGACAGAACATAACTATATTGTATAACTAATTTATCAATATCAACAAAATTAGTTAAATTAATTATATGTAATAAATATATAGTAATTTTTCTTTAACTAATTACCATTCGAGGGAAGCCCCTCCCAATGTAATTAGTACCAATTTTTAATAAAAATTATAAGTTTTGGAAGTAAAAGATGAATTAAAGTATTATATTTAAAATCAAAGTTAATCCATTATCAAACTGTTGTAATTAAGATATGAGGTGGTATTATTTTATGATTTTATTAGTATTTAATTTAATTTTTTTGTGGAAACGTTAACAGGACAAGATTAATGAGTAGTAGTATAGAGTAATAACGCTCGTGCGAATAATGACTCACTGGACATGTTAGTTTTATGGTATTTATTTCTAATAAATTTCGTATATTATTCAATGGAACGATTCAAAATCTCATGTATGAGAAGAACCAAATGGAGTGAAGAAGCATTGTTCTTGTGCTAATGTCTTCATTGCTGAGTTATTATAGCAGAGTCCATAAACTTCTAAAAATAGCTAAAAGAGTCAAGGGAATTTCAATATTTGGATTTAAAAGGATAGATATGTGAGCTTCTTATTTTATTGGGTTGGTGTGTATTGGTTTTTTGGTTGGATCTGGAATGAATAATATATGCTAATTTAGGTGAGATTTGTCGGTGACAATGGTCCAAATTCAAGTTCATGTATCTAAATTCTAATATAAGCATGGAATCTCGGATTATTATTATTATTAGTATTGGTATTACTGTCATCAATTGACTACAACAGATTAACAACAGCGTGATCTTCAATCATGCGTATGTACAATAAACTATCGTAAGTATCAAAGATACAAAAGCCCATCTCAGTTGATCAGAGATCCGATTGACGTCGATGTCCGACAGTTGACGACGTAATCTTTACGAGGTTTCCAAGCCCGACCATCACGTTTTATTATTATTATTATTTTATTTCATGAGTAAGTTAATTACAGTAACAACAAACCCTGTTTCACTACATTTAGTCGGCTTCATAGGGTATCATGTTTTGTAAATAATCAAATCTTTAAATAAATTATTAACTAAAAAGATTCGTTTAATAATTCAATCGAGTCTTCTCTTTTATCTTCTTCTTCTTCCATTTTTACAATATTCAATGCTGTTTGATCCATTATTTTTATGGATGCATTTAATGACATAATTTATATATGCACATACCACTTCAAATTATTTTCTACCATTTTGCTTTTAATAAATTTCACACTAACTCTTTCTTATATATATTTATCATGAATTTCAACCTTTTTGTTTTATTGTATTACACATTTATCTTAACATCCCCATTCCATTCCAGCTCTTACATTTCACACTCTTGTTATCTATTTAAAATCCAATATTTACTGCTCTGTGACATTGATGGCCTTATATTTAGCGATACAATAAAACGTATCTTCTATTCTATTAGGGAACTCCCATAGCCTCTCTCTCTTTAAATCTTTTATTTTGTTAGATAACTCCGGTAGCATCTCTCTGTCTAAGCCATAGCTTGAATTATATAAATAACATGTTTAACAATTTCACTATCATTTTGTATAATTAATGTTAAATATGTAAATTTTGTTACCTGTAGAATGATTTGTTCTCCCATTTTGATATTCAAATCAATTCTAACTTACTTCTCATCAATTTACAATACATATATTGTTTCTTAATCATATCCAGACGAAAACCTCCCGACTTTAAAAAGATCCTCTCCATGACTCAGGTTTAGAGCTGAGAGCAGAAGGAGCTTTTTAATCTGCAAGAGAAAATACTGAGGAAGTGGAAATAGTTTCCCGCAAGTAGAATGCTTATGAAAAAAATTTATGGGAAAATCGCAAAAAGGAGTTCTGGAAGCAATCCATCAATTTCTACATTAACCGAAAATTAAAAAAATAAAATAAAGGTACATTCAATTGTAACAAAAAAAAATGCATGTGATGATTTTAGGTTCATGAATCTAATAAAGGAATCCGATTCTGTGAAAAAGGAAAACGGCTGGACGGGTTTGACCCGAAAAAATAAATAAATGCGAATGGGCAAATAATAATTGAGATGCAGAACTGGTGAATTGGGACCAGCTGTGAGGGGACATTAATATATCACCGTTTTCAGCTTTATGCAATTTAATTGCAAACCAAATATCCACAGTGCGATATTTAACTTTGCTCATTGGCCAAATATTTGGAGTTATCTGCTTATTCTATTTGGACAAATTATCACTATCGTTGTCAATTTAGAACATTTTCCCATAAATATGTGCAAATATTTCCCAGGCTGCATTATACATCATCCCGTGATATGATATTAATAAATAATAAGAGTCTCATTCATAAACTATACGATCATTTCCTTCTTATATATATATATATATATATGTGACCATCCATGATTAGAAGGGGTGGGGGGCTACTACCAAGTTAATATATTCCTGGTTGTTAATAAAATCACATATCACAATGACGAAATGGTCAGAACTTACATTTTTTTAACACTTTCATGTATAATCTCCATATGAGAATTTTGATTTTGTTCTGCCTATAATGTCTTATTTTCTCCTGTCTAATTATTTTTTCCCGTAATATCCTTATTT
The DNA here is from genome assembly GCA_006871305.1 of Vachellia collinsii. Taxonomy (NCBI): domain Eukaryota; kingdom Viridiplantae; phylum Streptophyta; class Magnoliopsida; order Fabales; family Fabaceae; genus Vachellia; species Vachellia collinsii. The sequence continues at coordinate 71,450 of QFDD01000024.1, read as the reverse complement.
ATTGAGATATTTTAATCTCTAACCTCTATATTATATTTCAATCACTACTACATGATCCTTAATATAAGTTTTAATTAACTTTTTTGAAAGAGATCAAAGAAGTCAAATATATTGCTGTAGATTATATATATATATCATAAAATATTTATTTGTATCATTGGATCATGCTATATCCGGTCCTTAATATAAGAGCCGCCTAACTTTTTTTGTAGAGATTGAATAAATTAAATACATTTGTTTAAAAATAATTTTCTTACATGTACTATTGGAATATATATCAGTTTATATTCAATATAAATTGGTTTAAACAAAAATTATAAATATAAACACTTCAAATAATGTATTTAACTTTCTTAATCTTAAAAAAAGAGTCAACTAACTCTTATATTAAGTAGTATATCATTCAATAAAATATATTAGTTTAATTCAAGTCCCGATTCAAGCATGAGAGGTGGGCATATCAGCAATGGAGCAAAGAGTTTGAGAAGCTAATAGCAGCACCTAAAAAGGGCAAGGTGTGATAAATCCAAGTTGTTAACAGGTCTAATCAACCTACCTATCGCATTGTGTTTGGCTAAAAGCGGTGATTGGAGGCATATTAATTGAATCAGAGCCAACCCACTAAATGCCACATGATGGAACACCACAGGCTGATGGGTCTATTTGTTGCAAGCTGTTCTTGACACCCCTTTTATTCCTTTGCACCCCTTTTCCTTTCTTTTCTTTTCTTTTTTTTCCGTCTTTCTTTGTGGTGCTGGCTTTACATGAGATGATGAGATTGGAATTGGAATATCTCTTTCTTCCTAAAGACCACTACCATAATATGCAGGTGATAGGAAAAAAGTTATATGTTTGATTCCAAAATTTTCAAGAACAGGGGGGGTTTACAAGTTTTAAAATCCAGCTAGAAGTATAATTTCTTGCTGAAAAAATAATTCTATTAAGCTTTATGAATTTTTTGTTTAAGAATACTGTAATTTCAAATATTTTGGCAATCATTTTAACAAGAACTAGTTGAAATCTTTTGTCCCAAGTCATTTAAAATTTAAAGTCGAAAAATGATCGCAGCATTTAAGTTATTTAAACTTGAAATTTTTAAGGCTTATTTTTGTAGATATAATTCTTTTTTTTTTTGGTTGCCTTGCGCAAAGTAGGTGGCCATGATTTCCCTGAATAATCAATCATGCATGGTGCAACATTCTTCCTCTTCTCCTTCTTCTTGCTAGGTATGCGTATCCTCCTAATGGATGCAATCATGTTTAAGATACAGATACTAAATATGAATTCCTTTTTCAGCAATGATTAGAATCTTTGTTGTTATTGGATACTAAATGTGAACACCTCTTTCATCTAAGATTTAAATTTTGATTTGTCACGTTTCTGTTAGAGTAAACCCTTATTGCTACATCATTGTATTTTTGGTTTGCACATCTCAAATTCAAAATCATATCGTAAATGAAAAACAATGAAAAATTAGTGTAGTTTGGATCCATTTGATACTGGACTCTAGGATTGACTTGATAGGGTTTTAAACTATAATGAATCTGTACCATCCAAAGCCACATTTGTTTTTTTTCAGCCATGGATCTAGGCCTCGCAGGTACTCAACACTTCGCCTTTTATTTTGTGGCATATAAGGTGGCCCAATTCTGTCCCACCGAAAAAAACCTACTCATCTGACATCTCTATGCATGGGAAAACAAATCAAGAATTCTGGCCATACACTCTTCCCCAGAAACCAGATCCATATGCAAGCTCTCTTGGGCCCAAATACGGGCCTTTGTAGAAAGTACCTACGTTTGGGTGTATTACACTATTTCAAATTGAATTACCTCTTCTAATAGAAAGCTACTTATGCTCAACAAAAGTAAAAATATGAAATAGATAATTAATTTATATTGATTAAAAAAATTTAAATTAGTTATTTATAAAAAAGTATGAGTTGGTTTTCTAAACCATTAGAAATTGATTTGTTGACTGGAAATGATTATCCAACAGGAAAAAGGATAATCTCACGGCTGGTTGCCCATTTGTTATTAAAAAAAAAAAAGAAAGAAAAGAAATTGATTCGTTGATGGAAATCTCCTTTTAATGAGAGTTAATAAAATGTTTGACTGGTCTCTACATTTAGAAGTGCATCTAGGAAAACAAATCATAACAAAGAGAGACAGAGAGAGCATGGGAGGATCCAGATTCATGGCAGGTGGGTGTGTGGGGCATTAAGTAGCCGCTGCTTCGGTGTCGATGAGTGTCAGGTGTGCCATTAATTATTTATTATTGCCTCCACCTACCTTAACCTGTTTGTTTCGCATATGATTTGAACATTTCAGATTTAGTTCTTTTTATTTTTTTAAATAAAAAATTATTTTACCAAAAAATAATAATTAAAAAATTATTTTTATTTTAGATTTCATAATACAGACTTCTGAAAATTAAATCTGGATTGAAATTATATCTTAACCGTCCACAAATGCCAACTGTTCATTTTATAGTTTGTTGTCGCATCCATTTCTCGCAAAACCTTCCTGCAACTTTCTTCGGAACTAGTTTCTGTTTCTGCTCATCACTTTCTTCAATGGCAGCCTTGTTCTTGCACATAAGGCGCCTCTACCTTGCTCTATACAACTGCACCCTTTTCATTGGATGGTAATAACTAGCCCTTAATTACTTTTGCTACTTTTGCGTTCACTATACATAGTGTTGAGAATTTCAAAAAGCAGAAAGTTTGATCATATTTTTTATTCTCTGTGTCAATTGCTGTTGCGTGAATATAAATGAAACAATATATTGCTCAAATTAGATCTGTCTTTGAGAGAGCAGGTTTCAAGTGCTGTATCTCGTTTTGAAGACATTGAAGCAATCAGGTTATGAACATGTATACAGTGTGGCCGAAAAGCCTATGCTTTTTGCTCAAACAGCTGCTGTATTAGAGGTAACTGTACCACAGTACCAAAAACAACAGATTCTTCTTTATTAGGAGCAAACCTTTCTGTTCTGTTTGTTTCCTTGCGGAATCATACATACATACATTAACATTCCCTTCTATTTTTTCCTGGCTATGGCTTTGAATTGCACAATGTGGTAGATATTTCATGGCTTAGTAGGTGAGTAATCCCTTTCTCATCAGTCATTGTCACCTTTGTCTGAAAAACGAAAGATGGTCATTTGTGTTAAGAATCAGCGTTTGTGGCTTTAATTTCTTCTTTGTCATTTGAGAAGGCTTGGTGAGGTCTCCAGTAGCAGCAACGTTACCACAGATAGCCTCAAGGCTGTTCTTAATGTGGGGCATATTATGGAGTTTTCCTGAGGTTGGAACCGATTAGCCTTTCTATTGCTTTGTTTGTTCAAAGTTGAAGCATATATTATACATCCTTGGATTATGAAGTTTTGACTTATTACTGTTAATGACAGATTCAGACTCATGTACTTGTTAGCTCCCTACTAATCAGCTTTTCTATTACAGAGGCAAGTACATGATTGATACTTGTGTGTGTGTGTGAGAACTTTATATTTGTTTCCAGTTTTATAATTTATTCGTTTGATGAGACTAGAAGACTAGTTGTACAAATAACCAGTACCTGCTTCTTGTTTTATTTACCAAATACATCGAGATTACATGAAACATGTCCATTTATGGACTTTATGGTTAGACGAGTGTACAAGTTTGAACTTACTCCATCTTCCCCTGAAATAGTTAACTTTCTTCTAGTTGCCTAATCCCTTGGATTGAGAAGATGAGAGAACTATTATCTGTGATCAGTAATATTGGTTGGTCTTCTTTATCTGCTAAACATCTAGGTCATTCGTTATGCTTTCTATGGCATGAAAGAGGCTTTCGGTTTTGTGCCTTCATGGCTTCTATGGCTAAGGTATGAGGTTTGAATTTTGCAGTAGATTAATCCCTATGTTGCGCTGTAGTATTGAATATAATTTTTTGCCTTGCAGATATAGCACCTTCTTTGTCATGTTTATTACAGGCGTCATCAGTGAAGTAGTTCTACTATATAGTGCCTTGCCTTTTATTAAGGTAATGATTAATTTAAGTGTTGAGAGTCAAATTTACAATCTTGTAGGAGACAGAAATTGCAAGTAAAAAGAACATTATACAGGAAACAGGGAAGTACAGCATAAGGATGCCAAACAAATGGAACGTCTCATTTGATTACTCGCACGCAGCCATTGGAGTATTGGGAACCTATGTTCTAGGTATGAAGTTGACATATTTATCTAATATTACCTTCGATATTTAATATAAAAATCTATTAACATTTTTTTTTAGAGATTGAGGAAGTTAAATGCTACTACTGTCAATCCTTAATATAAGAATTAGTTGATGATATATTTATCATTTTTTTAAACTAAATTGTCTAACTTATAAACTGATATATAATTTAATGATACATATAAAATTTTTGGAATATATGTTATAATTAATTTATTTATCCTTTTCAATCACATACATAAAAAAAGTCAATTGTTTCTTATATTAATGATTGAGATAATGTACTTTAATGCATTTTTATTTAGTAGTTATCTTACAATTAATTTGCTTGACTTACAATCTAATATATAAATTAATAATATATAAATAAATATTTTAAAGTAATGTATTTAACTTCCTTAATTTTAAAAAGAGGTCAGCTAGATGTTATATTAAGAACTGGTGATAGTATAACAAAATTTTAAAACACGGTACACTTGCTAATATACTTGTGGCTAGAATAACATGGCATAATTATATGCAGGTGTTCCACATCTGTTCAGACATATGCTTGCTCAGAGGAAGAATGCCCTCTCGAAATCCAAAAGGGAGTAATAGAATATACCTTGATTTGGATTTAATAATGGCTACCATGAATTCTTGAACAAATAATATTAGGGACTCGATGTGCTACGTATTGCTCACATTAATATAAAATATAAAACTTACAATAAAGTTCCCTTATTTGTATTAAAAAATCATAAGACATACAACACGTTATTTTTAATTAGTTTTATTATTTCAATTTTTAAATTAAAATTTTTAAAGTTTCACTTCCACACAAAAGTTCATCAAACTTGAGAAGGTGTAACAGCTGTAAGGCTAAAGTAATACTTCAATGCCAAATCACAACCCGTTGACCAAAAACAAAAATCACAACCCTACTATGCCTTACAGTTACAGGTGCAATCGAAAAAAGTGTTCAGAGATGAAATAGAATACACATATAGAAGCTAAGTTTTAAAATACGATTGTTTTGTCCTTGTGATCTACCGATGTTTGGACCTTCCCCCCACCCCACCCCGCTCTATGGGGAGGGGCGATGAGGCTACAAAGCATATTTGCACATAATCTTCAGATGCCTGTTAAGAAAGAAACTTGCTACTTTATATTCAATGTTCAAGAGGTAAAGCATAAAGGTCACATTAATAGGAACTAACAAAAGGCATTGAAAGAAGAATTCTCTCTGCTTTTTGGACAAAGTAGAGGGCACAAACTTTAAGGAGAAAGTCAATCTCAGCCTGCGGGTTCGGGAGAAGAAATATAAGCAAGCACAATATCAATCCTTGGCGCAAAGGTATTGATATAGAATTTAACCACGAAGATACCAAAATTTTATTCTTCGGCAGCACTGGCAGCACTCAGATCAACAGACAGGTCCAACTCCTGAGATTAGGAATCATTGAAAATAACGAATTAGTTCAAATACTTTGGTAGCATTCTTCATCCATGGCGAAAATAAAAGTGAAATTGAAAGGACACCCTGATGGCCCAAAACCTTGAAACAAAACCAGCCTGATGCTTTAAAGCTTATCAAATCTGAAGGCATTTCTTTGCATACTTCAACATTATCAATCAGGATCCTCATTCATGTCTAGAAGATGACAGAACAAAAGATCAAGGCGCCAATATTGTCCTTAGAAGGAACATAGATTTGACAGATACTACTTCAATGCCTATAGATTTGACAGGACTTTAAACAGCTTGATACATAACAGAAAGCCCAGAAAATACAATATACTTCCATTTAATTCTAGGAAAAAAAGAAAATAATAATAAATGAACGAGAGAATGAATGTTCGGCAACCATTTGTGCACATGGTAAGCAGAGAATGATAGAACTTACTACCTTTCCAGTTATCTTGTTGTACATTGCAATCACATCTCTCACCGTGGTTTCGAAATGGGTCGTTGCGTCATAGCTCTGTAAATTATAATAATTATTATTACAATTATTATTTTTATAAGAAAAGCTTATATAAAGCAAATGATACAAACGAGTAGTTAAAGATGAAAACAAAAGTGAAATTGATCCAAAAAGATGAAAACAAAAGTGAAGTTAACAATGTCATAACATTATCCCTTTGAGACGAGATGAATATGGAATACTGAACGTACGCTCTCTCATGTATCAAACATTCGCACATAAAGCAAATGATACAAATGACACAAACTTATCAGATCAGGTAGTTATAAAACTTCCCATTAAATTAAACTTACGGTGGATATGAAGCAGTTGTCGTCAGCGCTTTGATTGGCTGGTTCATATCTATCGTAAGTGTCAAAAAATATTTCATCTGTGGGCCCAAGAAGTTCTATGCCCGGCTTCAACTCCGCTTCAGGGTCGTCGGTCTCTGCTTCCGTGGTAACAAAAGCGATGTATTTTCCATTTGGAGCTACATTGTGAGAGTAGGAGCAGCAGAAAAGATACCTGAAGCAATCATTAACAGAAAACAACATGACATCCAGTTGAGCAGATTATTTCCAAGTCATTCAGATCAAGGGCCGTGGGAATAACTCTTTTCTTATGTACTTTAGTCGTATGATCAATTAATAAAAAGAAAACTCATTCAATATATCATACCTTGAATGATAAAACATTTTAGATTGGAACTTAAGTATTTTAAAATGATAAATTTAAAGACAATACACTTCAAACACTATGTCTTAAGATAAGAAAATTATAAGAAAAAAAAACTTATGTTTACATATTTATACTGAAAGACTAAAAAATTGAAAGTGCTAGATAAAAATTTTGATTCAGTTATTTATTTTATTTTCATTCTCTCGTTCTTTCAACTTGTTTTTGTATTTGTAAAAAACTTCCGTTTTCTTCAAAATTGCTTCTCATTACTTAATATGCCGGGGTTTCAAGTCAGTAACTATCGGATACATTCACAACATGCTTTGCACACTATTCATAGAAACGTGATGAACGTAAGTCAAGCTGTTTCTGAGGCAGAATAACCTGGACTAACGAGGAGTCACTAGTATTTGGGATTGGATGGCTCATAATGCATATAGCACGGGCCACTTTCCCGACCTTCTTCACCTATTGATAAACAGATAGCTTCATTAATCAAAAAAAAAAAAGGAGGAAAAAAAACTCAAAATGATCATCAAATCAGTTGGCACTTGGCAGTTATAAGTTGTGTACCTTGTCGGGTAAGTATGAAGGATCACAAACAACTTTCTTGCATTTAGCTGTTTCTCCTTCTGAGGTCACACCTACAACCTTTCCACTTTCATCAAACTCAACCTGTCATTTGTAAACATCAAACGTCCTGCAACAAGCTCTGATTATCCAGGAGGACCGTATAAGGAATTCAAATTTTTCACGAACTTAGAGTTATAAGCACATACATACCTTGCATTCTGGTTTGTTGAGCATGTAGGTACCTCCATAAACAGCACTCAAACGGGCAAATCCCTGCGAATAATTACAATAGTCATGTGATAAAGAAATTCCAAGGGCACGCTCTTTACCAGCTGTAGTGTGTATTACAAACCTGAGGGAGCTCTCCCAGACCATATAGTGGATATATATAAGGGGATCCACCCTGAAATCGTGCTAAGGACTCTGCATACAGCTTTTGCAAAACCATAATTAAAATAAATTAGACTTTCGTAATTATTACTGTGAACAAGCACACGTATGAGAGAAGAGGACTAATCTCCTTTCCAAATCCTGCATTAAAAAAAGTCAAAGACGAAGACTAGATTGATATCTTGCACATGAAATCTGAAACAAAATTATAGGCTTTTTGTTGTGCTTCATAACTTCTCTCAACCTCATGATTCCATAAAAAAAACCCATGACTTGTTAACCATCTGATTTTATTGCCTATATCCCCCCAACACAAAAAAAGGTAGGAGGCTTCATTTGAAAGTGTTCCAGTACTGCACTAAATGTAATCCTAAGAAACGCTTAGCTGAAAGGCTATGCCAAAATTATTGTAGAATTTTCTGTTGTTACTTGTTAGACGCAAAATGGACTGGAAGCTATAGCAAGATGCTGGTTAAAGGACACGGTAGGAAGTAGGAAATAGGAAACGACCTCCCAAACACCAGCCTTGATACAGGTATACGTACAAAAGTAAGTATTCAATCCATTATATTTCTGTTACCTCCACATATCCCCCATTGGGCTATTTATAATAATAATAAGAGAGTCCCCTCACTAACCAACCTACTGAATCTCTTTCCACTAATTATAAATCCCCATGTAACATGCATACGCACTGAAATCAAAAGGGCAAATTTATTAGAAGAACTAAACACCTTTATTCTTTTCACAAAGTCTATTGCGGGCTGGTTCAAGTAATCATCATCCAAATAGAGCGCCAAAGCATGGCCAATGAAGTCAATTGTGTTGTCATCTAGCCCGTATTTCCTAATTAGAAGCCAACTTTGGGTTATTTTGCATCGCGCATAATCATTGTGATAGAATATGCATTAGCCTACTCTAAATAACTATACTTTAACTACTCGACATATTTCTTAGGAAAGATATCTTAGTTAAAGGAATAAATCAAACTGAAATATGTTTTGAAAATGGGCTAAGATTAGTAAAATTTCAAAAAGAAGAAGAAGAATGTTTCAATAATTTATTCAAAAAAAATATGCGGAACTCCACTGTAACTAGAAATCTCACTTTCGGCTTTAATTGCAATCTAATTTGCAAGAAAAGGTGCTGAAATTAATCACACACAGACACGCACTCAAGGGTAAATGACAGTGCTATAGTACGAAATGAGGTCTTTTGCTGTAACTGTGTTGAGGTCCAGTCCTTCTTTAGATCTAGGATCATTTTCATCAAATTCTTGTACATAAATGAAAAACTTTCGAGCACGCCATTTCTCAAACAATCCCATGAGGGGAGATTTTAAAGCCTCCACATCATTTGCTGGTACTTTATGAATCTGAAGAATATAATCCAAGTCATCAGTTTACATTTTATTCAGAAAATAAAGAACTAGGCTTCGAGAAAATTTTAGCTAACGTCAGAATCTCATACCTTCTTTTTGTTGTACACGTAACTGCCATCTACAGCCTTGAAATTCAGATATTTTGTAACGCTAGTATGGATGAGGACACGAACCAAAGTTCCATTGGCCATCATGAACTGTTGAGGCATTATTAAAATAGTAATGGTAAGCACTAATCAGTATAGGACAATCTCTAGCATTAGATTGGTCATGCTCTTTTAGTAATCTAAACCAGTTCTTGCCTTTGATAAATTTGGCCAAAACTAGATGTCAATCAAAATTTTGTCAGCAGGTCAAATTATAGACTACTAAACTTTCAAGCAACACCAATATATAGTACTAAACTTTCAAACAACACCAATATATAGCTCAGCATTTTTTTTTGTTATAATGTAAAAAGCTAAAATGATCAAATGCTGAATTATACAGGATCGCATATTCCAGTCACATCATAATACTTCAACATTCCACGTACCTAATCAAACTTCATTTGAGTTTCTCTTAATAAATTTGTCATCAAATATCAAAAGCAAAAAAACAGATTATTCGAGCAAGCAAAAGGCAAGAAGTAGCCAAAGAAGTATCAGATAGTACTCGATATAAATTAAAAAAAGTAAAAAAAAGGAATGTTTCATCTACTCTAATCTTACAACAGTAATCGATCAGAATAGTTCAGATAGTGTTTTAAGAAAAAGTACTCGTTCTACATACCTTTGGCACCATATCAACATTGTAGTCTTTACTTGAGCCTAAATTCTCTGGAGGATTGTCGTTGCCCCTGAATCGCTTCCAAAGCTACGCATAAAAGGAAGTTCATGGCATTGATCATATAAATCCTAAAAAGAGAAACCGGTTCAGATGAATAGCAATCGGTTACCTGTTTAAGATTAAGTGATGTGGATTCTCCTCCATAATAGTCGTTTCTGTCCATATGCAGTACCTGATCCAAGTTGAGACAGAAATCCTGAACCGATAAGTCCATGCTCTAAAGTTTCAGGTAGTTGTGACGAAAACCACACCGATCCATCATTTAAAAGCTCCAAGATGATAGAAAGTTTATAAAAGCATCTCTAACAAATCAGATAACATTTTGTTTTGTTCTTTTGTAATCCAGATGTGATGTTTCCGGTAAATAATATTCGGAGGAAGAAATGAGATAAAGCGCTAAATCAAATTGAAGGAACGAAAGAAGCTCATTTTGTCTTAAGAAAAAAAGAAAATGAACGTGGTGAGGAATTGAGAAGAGTAACTTGAGTCCATCAACAGAGAGGAGGCCGCTGAGGATGCATTCTTTGAGTCCGGTTCCGAGAACTATAACATCATACTCTTCATCCATGGCGGAGACAGAGATCGCAGAAACAGAAGAGACACGAGAGAGAGGGAGTGAGAAATGGAAGAGAAAGGAAGAGTCACACCTTTCATATTGGAAGCAGGAGAGGGGCAGTGTAGGCAACGGGCATCATGCCAGCGTTCCGCGAGATTCGATTTTACCGGTAAGCTCCTGCTGTTAACGACCCTCCGCGTGTGTGAACACATTATTATTTTGCTCTATAGAAATTAGAAATTCATTGTAATTTTGTTGGGCTACTGTTAGTCCGGCTTACAAAAAACCTAGTAGTATTATTTTTTTAAATATATTAAGAGATTTAATTTTGAATCGGTAAATCTTATCTTCTCCTCACTTGATAAAAAAACCTATATTATTTCTTAATTATATAAAACCTATATTATTTGTTAATCATATATAATTCTTCAAAGTTTATGGCATACACAAATAATCGCCCTCATCTTTAAAACTGTATTATAAACCTCTTAAACTTTTACATTTATATAGATACCTCCCATGCTATTTTTTTGGTTTATTATTTATTTACACAATTTAAAATTTAAGCTTATGCACACATTTTCAAGGAATGAGATTAAAAGAGTCTAAGGTCAGAAAACAAAAAAGAAAAGAAAGAAAGAGCCTCTTGCGTGGTTGTGCGCAGATACGGATTTAATTTTGAACCGCTTAGCCCCAAAAAAGAGATTTAACCTAAGAATCGTCAAACGCCAATAAGTGAAGAAAGATTTTTGAATCATTACATTATGTGTGCAAATATAAAATAGACCAGGTACATCCTTTAATTCGTTTTTAATGCCCAAGCTTCCGCTTATCTTCATATAAACTTTAGGGTAAAGCACCTTCATATGCCTCGATAATGTTATCCAGCTCTTTTCTTTCCTTCATATTTATTATCGAATAATTTTATTTAGCTCCTCCACATAGGTTGGACCTAATCGAGGACAATGAAGTGATGCATCGGCAAGTAATTACTACTTTTATTGACCGGAAAGAGAAAAGGATTACTTACCCCTTTCTTTACTTTCAATTACTCATTTCAATACTCCTCTGTTTAGTGTAATTTTATTGACTAGATATCATAATCCGACACCCTATGCAAAAATTTTAAAGCCACCAATTTGTCTAACTGTCCGCTTAATGGTTTGATTTCGCTCATTCCTAGCAAAATTGCACGGGTCTAGACCCAGGTAATAATATGCGAAGTTTGACAATTCCATTGCTTTACATAGGGTAATCAATATTATACCTTAAAACAGCATAGCTAATACTTGAATAAAAACAATTGTTTTGTTCCATGTTGACCATTTTATGTAGCTTCGTCTTTCAAAGGTCGATGCATGTTAGAAAAACAAACGGAACCAGTTAACGCGGGGCCAATTCCACATTTAGTATTTTCACTGAGTCATTATGTCTCTAGCTAATAAATTAATCTAGTCTAATTTATAGCTTGTAAGAAAAGGTGGTCCTAGTACTAATACCAGACATCTAGGTTAGCAGGGATAGAATCCGAGGATAGCACAGGTTCAAATGCAATTTAATCAAGGAATGGAACTACTTTATCCATCCTTTTCTTACGTGACATCGTGTTCCTGACACACCTACACATACATACATACATGGCTACGGGCCATTACATTTAGCATAGTTTTCGTTTCTCTACGCTTACCAACCCTAGAAATTTCCTTCAGCCAGAATATGGTAGCCTGCAAGTGAAAGATCCACAATTCAATTCAAGAACAAGATGGTTCATTATCTGAGTTGAGTATATACATGTATGCATGGCTACTAAAGTGCTCCCCACCAGAATGCAGAATGATAATTTAATGGTTTAACTACTTAACCGAATGAACTCACCCCAATCTGAGGGACGTGTCTGAGTTGGCATCGTAATCTTGAGGACGCTCAGTGTAGCTGCAAATGTTACCGACAGACTCAGATGACTGACCTTCCTCAGCACCACATTCCTCGCTTGGCATTTCCGTCACCTTCAGCGCAAAACATATATACAAGGATTTTCTATTAGCAATTGCATTGCAGCAAACAGATGATAGGCATACAAACTGAACAAAAGAGAAGTTCCTACTTGACGTCTTAAGCGCTCGTTCTCTTCCATTAATTCCATTCCCTGTTGGTTCAGTAAGATTTTAGTTGACAGGAAAAAGTTAAAGTCAATAAAAGGCTTATAAGAACTAAGGACCTGTTTGCTATAGTAGAATTGATTTTGATGAAAATAGAAATGTATATAGATATAGAGATGTAAATGGAATTTAATTTTTCTATGAAAAGATCAAAATCCTCTTTTAAATTTAAAAAATTATTTAAAAACTTTGACCAAAAAAAGAAGAGCCATTAATATGTTAGAACTATGAATCCAAACTATTTTGGGGGAAATGATTTCTATCATCAATTCTTTGTAGCAAACATGCAATCCCATGAAATTCAATTCCATTTTCATTTTCATGCCTCCAATTCCTATGTACCAAACTTGCCCTAACAAGCCCCAAGCTCTAGCAGTCTCTAACCTTTCTTTCGAGATCGCTGATCTCATCCATCATCATCTGTGCCTGAAATTAAATATTACGATTATAATTACAGGATGCCGAAGATAGTATGAAGCCCATGATTATGGTGAACAGTATTGTACATAGTAAACGGACCTTCGTTTCAGTTACCCGGCTCAGCCCAGCTTCAAGAGTCGTCTCAAGTTGCTGTAATTCTTCGATATCCAAACCTTGAAGATCCTCTCCTCTCATCCGCCTATATATAATTTTTTTAATCAGAAAAATATTTGTATTTTTAATTTCTACGATCATGCTTCATGAAATAAAAAAAAATCATTCACAGGATTGAGGGAATAATACCTTAGTTGACGGCTCTTCTCGGTAATCTCCTTGCTCAAACTCGAGTAGTTGCTGTCCTCAACTAGCTAAAGTATAAAGTAAATTATACAGATTCTTTAAATATAATCAAGTTCGCCCAAGTTTTCCCATGACAAATTCATATTCAAGATACATATAAAACAGTAATCACTGACCTGCAACTCAAGAGACGGCTGGTCCAGCTTCGAGAGGTTTTTTGAGTGCAAATGACGCCTTTCTACTATTTCCTTCAAGCTTCAGAGAGCAAAAGCATCAAAAGATTAAGAAAGAATGAATCACAAAATCACTATCAGTCAACCTTGAAAGATTACTAAAAAATTAGCAGATGCTAAGACAAGTCACCATATGGAATTTTCTTAGCCATAAGCTCCATCCAAGTTGATAGATGAAATTGACCTATCCATGCATGTTAGAGGACTTCTTATAGCGTAAAAGATTTGGGACGTGTAGGCTTTGAAGAGCCTGTTTTGTCCCTGATCGATGATGACGAGGACATTCACAATTACCGCCGCGATGAAGCGTGCTCATTCAAAATTGAATGAAAACATTTATTGGAATTTAGAAATTATTGCCATAATCAATCAATTTCATATTAAAAATAGATATAATATTAATTAATAAACTCCTAGAAAACGTCAAACCAGCGGACAAAATTTATAAATAACACCTAAGTATTCAATACGCATACTTCAATAACCATCATTACATACATCTACGGTATTTAAAATTAAAGCCCTCCACTACTTCAAATAGATTGTACTAAATGTTATTTTTTCCGGAAGCATGTGCTTGGGTCTTCTTAAAAACGGGAAAAAAAAAAATCTTCGGTTCACCGTGCATATTGCTAGCTGATAAACTATAAAAACTAAATCAAAATATTTGGCCAGCCAAAAAAAAAAAGATCTTTTTTTGCCAAAACAAAAATCATTGTGTGATAAGCTTTGATGATTTAGACTTGTCATTAACCACAAGCTAGTAGCAATCAGTGAGATTTTATAGATTCTCTAATGGATGACATATTTTCTACTACTTCCTTCATGCTTACACCACGAAAAGTAAATATAAATCGAAGCTTCAAAAACGCAGCCAAGATCACTCTCTTCCTGATCTGGATGCCAAAAGGAAAAGTAGAGAATAGTGAGTCTGTTCTCACTCACTATCTGTTTGAGTTATGATTATGATCATGCTATTTCCTGCAGACTCTTCGGATATTTACTTAGCATTAAAGACGCCTTTCTGTGTCAACTTACGAAACCCTGGGTTCAGTGATAATTTTGCCAGTAAGGAGTATACATGATGAAGAGAGAGAAACCTTGAGCTAGAGTAGTGAAAGAGCTTGCCGGTAGAGGAGAAGATCACAAGAGCAACATCTGCATCGCAGAGAACTGCGAGCTCTTCAGCTTTCTTGAACAGTCCTCTGCGTCGCTTCGAGAACGTCACCTGCCTCGCCGTGGCGTTGTCGATCTTCTTAATCTGAATTTTCTCCCTCGCCATATTCTTCTTCTTCTTCACCTTATCCTTATTTGGGGGCAAAAACGAAAACACAGAACACCAACATTCTTAGTACGTTTGGGAGGCACTATCAAGATTATAGAATAAGAATTCGAATCTCAGTCCGATCAGGGGGGGAAAAAAACAAAAAACCATTTGGCTGAGTTTTGACACAGAATGAACCAGCATTCAATCAAAGGAGGTCACCTGAAAAGGCAAAGAAAGCAAAAAAGTGAGTGAAGCGAAGGGAGGTTTGGATGACTATTGATGTAACTTGTGGTGTATTTGATTTGAGCAAACGCAAAAGGATCCTGATACGAGAGCGACTTGTTATGGGAAAGATATGCAAGCATTAAGCTAAATTTAGGCTAGAATCTCATCGAGTAAACCTAGCCGCTGAAAAACTCATCGCTTTGATTAACTTTTAAAAAATAATTATATATAATTTGAGGTAATTGAAGGTAAGTACGTAAAATTTTTAAAAGTGATTTTAAAGTGTTCCTAAATATACTCTTAATTTCAGATGCAAGCTGACAGCTACAGATTTCTTGAACAACAGGAAAATTTTCAGATTCAGTAAAAGGCGAAGAAAATGGTACTGGATTTTGAGCATTTAGGCGAGGAGAAGGAATTCCTCATCACTGGATTATGGTGGTGCATTGCAGTAAGTTTCCTTGGGAATAGTGGTCGCTTTGGTTTTGCAAGAGCGACTGAGTTGCGCTCGTAGCAGAAAGCGGCCAATGGAGGACGTTCCAGGGAAATTTACTGCAAAGGAAAAGGAAAAGGCCTTTTAATGATCAAGCAAGCGCCGTCCTTTATGTACATAAAAAGAAAACAAACAGAAAAAAAAATGTAACAAATATTAACAGCATGTTTATGAATATTTTAGAATTATTTTAAAATTATTTTTATATAAATTGAGATAAAAATTTTTTATATATTATTTATAATTATTTTTAAAAAACTAATCTAAATACGAACGAACGAGGACTGTCCATGT
Source organism: Vachellia collinsii (assembly GCA_006871305.1). Classification (NCBI taxonomy): domain Eukaryota; kingdom Viridiplantae; phylum Streptophyta; class Magnoliopsida; order Fabales; family Fabaceae; genus Vachellia; species Vachellia collinsii. The sequence continues at coordinate 55,486 of QFDD01000024.1, read as the reverse complement.
GCAGTGAAAGCAGAAAACTGTAATTAATGAGAGGTTTTGGCGGATAAAATTTATAATTTATTTATGAAAAAATGGCTCAACAATTCCCATTACGAAATTTAGTGTTTAAATTTAATTTAATTATCACTATTTTTTAGCAGAGTACAGTCTTTCTTTATGCGAATTTAACCTAATTACAACCCGATCAGTAAGTTTAACTTCTCTAATTTTAACTATTCAATTCATTCATTCTTATGATTTTTAAAGTGTTTCCATTAATCAGCATAACAATTCCTATTTAAAAATTTTATTTTTGACAAGAACACAAACTTGGATAACAACACCAGCGACTTTTTCACATGAAAACACTACATGCCCTTCAAACTGATAAAAGTTGGAATGAATTACTATAAAGTTCCATATAAGAGAATTAATATCAGAGAGGTCTTAAGAAGTTGTCAATGCAAGTAATTTGAGTTGTCAATGTAGATGTTTGAGTTGCGAATTGGACCTTTCTGATATTAATTCTCTTGCATGAAACTTTATAGTAATCCCCCCTAAAAGTTTTTATGATATATAAATTAATAAATTAAACAATTAGATACTTGAAAATTGAATTGTACTTTATTAATAGCTTGTTTGGATTAGTTTTTTAAAAGTAATTGTATGTAATTTAAGATAAATATATAAGATGAGTTTCATTCTAAAAGTGGTTGATAAATAAATTTTAAATCAAATTTTTAAAACTATTCAATGGATTTGATCGTCATATTGTCCCTAATGTAATAAATAAATATTTAAATTCTATTTCAAAAGGTGTTCATAGGTATTTAATAATTGATTGTACTTCTAATAGACGAAAAAGTTATTTGTTCAAGAAGTAGCCTTACTCAAATAAAAAAGAGGATGTAAGTTTAAATATTAAGAAATACTTATTCTAATACTGGATTTGCGTTCAAGGACACCACCCGGTTTGAAAAGAAAAGGTTAAAAAAATATATTTAATTTAAAATTATATCAACTAACCAATTAATTGTTATTAAAAAGTGAATCATAAATGTGGCACTGGAATACAGTGTCTGTTTAAATTAATAATAAAAATTATCTTTTTAAAATAATTTATAATTTATAAAATATGTGTGTGAAATGAATTTTATATTTTAAATACGAATTTATCAACTATTTTTAGAAACGTTTTTATATAATTCGAAACAAATTTTTTTATATACATATTTTATTTATAGATTTTTTAAAAGTTAATCTAAAATATAAATTTGGTTTCTCAACCGTCACACAATCAGAGCTATTGCAGTATATTACTATTACTGAAGTTAGGCTTTGTTAGGTTCTGCTGTGCTTATTGATTTAATGCAAACCGTACTTGATTTGATTGAGAAAGACAAGAATGTATATAATAAAATATAGGACGGGGACTGCGACTTTGGTTCAGTGCACAACGAAAGAAGAATACCAAGAAGGGAAGGAAAGGAGAGGGCAGGGGGTGAGGCGAGTGAAGTTTAACGTGGGAGAGAACGGTGAATACTGAATACCCAATCGGGGGTTCATAGGTTGAATAAAAGCACAGTGGTCAGATCGGATTTGATGGTGTTGGGGTAATATAAGTAAATATAAAGAGAATTGGCACATTTGGCAGCGATGAGGCCAATCAAGTGAGTGTCTGTGCTTTGCTTTCGCGCTTCCCCATGGGGAGGACACCACCCCACAGATAGTGTAGCAATTATCATGTTTGTGTCAGGACTCATGGGACTGGGGGTGGGGGATGTGATAAAAGAGGAAAGTACCATTTAGGAAGTAGAGTCCATCCTTTTACGGTTCCACTTCTCATCGCTCTATCTGGTTACCCTTCAACTTGAGCTATCCTTTTCCTCCCTCCCTTCCCGCCTACGAGGGCCCTTCTTTTCCTCCTCCTTCTTCCCACTTAGGCTCTCTCTCTCTCTCTCTCTGCTATTTTATTTTTTGCCTTAACGTAATTTTATTCGGAATATTACGGGACACGAAACATCGTGAGTACTTCTCACAATACTCACGTAACGAAGCCTGTTTATCATACAACGCTGAACCTATATTTAAATCTCTCTTGTTGTAAATGTTTATATTTAGGGTTTGTTTGACAATCACTTAAAAAGCACTTTTACGTAAGTTGAGATAAAACTTATCTCACACATTTACCTCAGATTGCGTAAAATTACTTAAAAAAGTTATTCCCAAACATACCCTTAACAGTTTCCATAGAATTGCTACTCAAGCTAAGCTTGCAAGGCTGTTTAAAAAAGTGTCATAGTCATTTTTAAAATAATTTTTATGTAACTCAAGATAAAACTTTTTTCATATACTTATGTCAGATCGTATTAAAACGCTTTTAAAAACAGCAATCAAATTGCATGCATGACTAAGGCTTGTTTGTTAAACACTTAAAAATCACTTTTACGTAAGTTGAGATAAAACTCCTCTCATATATTTACCTTGGATTGCGTAAAATCACTTAAAAAGTTATTCCCAAACATACTCTAGAGCTTTCTGATGGGAAAGCGTGTCTCGCTGAGTGGTGTTTATCGGTATCTTATAATCATTTTGAGAGAAATTTTTTATTACATATTTATCTCGAATTATCTAAAATCAGTTTTGATAAATTATGGTAATGCAAACACCTAGTTAAGATGATGTGGAAAGAAGGGTCCCATCGTATCGGATGCATTCTAGCCTTCCAAAGCTTCTCCAGATTGCAGAATCATTGAGGCGAAGCTTACAAGATATTGCTGAGCTGGCTAGCTAGCTTGGAAGACATCACATGGCCCAAAACTTTACAGTACACTGATTACCGATCCAGATAAGCCTGTCTTCAAATGAAACAACGTCGTAAAACAATGGAGATTGGATTTAAATATTATTACCAACATTATTACTTTGATGGGAGACTGCTTGTATTTAACAACAAAATATCGTAGACAATCTTAGAATTGAAAATAATTACTGTGGGAGATTTCGTGTTCATAGAATTGTTTAATGAAACCTATATTACAAGAATCTTGATTATTTAGTAAGAATAAATATAAACGAAAAACGTAAACTTGACATACATATATATACTAAGTTCCTATGATATTATTTTCAATGTGAGTTGCATAAAAATATTAACTTGCTTATTTAATTAGCATTAGATTTTTTTTTAAATGTAATTTACAATTTACAATATATATATGTGAGAGATTAATTTTATTTCAATTTAATTGAATGTGATTCTCAAGTGTTAACAAAAATCACCCCATGTAGATTAGCAGTCAGGTGAGGTTCAAGCCAAGAATAAAAATGACTTGATAGAATTTTTGTAATAGCTTACGAAAATGTTGAAAAAAAATAACCTTTTTAGAAAATTATGATTTCTATTACAAACCCTAATTTTGATGTTTAAAAAATTTTCTGAAAATTTTAAAAGTGTTTGTATGTTTTATGTAGAATAATGATTTTGAAACTTAAAAGTAATTCTAAATTTTAGTAGGATGTTTGCATACTCTAATTCTGAAATGTATGTTTAGAAACAACTTTTGAAAAGTGATTTCACACAATTTGAGATAAGTATATGAGAGAGTTTTATCTCAATTTGTGTGAAAGTGTTTTTCAGAAGCGGTTGTAAAATCTGCAGCCAAACTCATACTCATCATATTGGATCTAGCCGGTAGGACGAGATCTCTATCTTATCTCTCTAAAAACTCCACAAAACCAAATAAACAAGAAAAGGCTGTCCAGGCGTCATTATAGGGATATAAATATTAATTGTTGAGATTCACATAGGTGAATGAAGCGATTGAGGTGAGCTTGTTTGCCAATCACTTAAAAAACACTTTTACGTAAGTTGAGACAAAACTTCTCTCACATACTTACCTAGAACTGCGTAAAATCACTTAAAAAAATTATTACCAAACATACTTTTAAAGTAGCCAATATTCACATGGGTCAATTCACACAATTAAAATCAACTTAAAGGTCCATGATTAAACTAGCTATATGAAAATGTTTATGTATCTACACATAATTCTAAAAAGAGAAATATTTAAATGTGGAGTGGAGTAAGAGCATATAAAATATTTATATACAAACTACACACAATTGAATAGAACAGAATAAACGCATGAATCCATATTTATACCTTGTTTGTCAAATGTTTATAATTAATCATAGAATCACTTTTATATAAGTCGAAATAAAACCCCTCTTACATATTTACTTTAAATTGTGTAGAATCACTTTTCAAAAGAAAATCCAGATAAACTCTAAGTCTTTAATATAAGAGTTAGTGGATATTTTTTATCATACTAAAAAGTCAAACAAATGATTTGATTATAAAAAGTATATTCTAAAAGAAAAGCTTATACATACCATTGATTATACATAAGATTAGAAGTTATGTAAATATAACTGGGTTTATCTATCTAAAACTCTCTAAGTTGACTCACTGTGAACATTTATTCATTGACGTGACATGCTTTCTGTACCGTGTTATTAAATATAGGCATGCTAGGTATAGAATTTGTTTGGATTAATTTTTGAATAATGATTGTACGTAATTTGAGGTAAATATGTGAGAGAAATTTTATCTCGATTTGTGTAAAAATAATTCCAGAAGTACTTTTGGGGTATTCCTAAATATGTTTATAGTCTATCAGAGTTGGGCAAATTGGCTACAGGTACTCGTCGACCAGAGTTGGGCAAGTTAGCTGGCCGGCTTTGCCACTGGTTATCCGGTTGCCCACGTTACTCATTACACACCAAACATATGCGAATGCAAAAAACACAAACTGGCAATTACACCTCTGATGTCTCGCATTAATACACGGTTACAACAATAATAATAATAATAATAATGGAGTTTAATAATACGCGCATCTTAATTATTAATCGTGAAATTGAAGAAAATGGGATTAAAAATAAAAAATGTTGGGAATCCCCCACTCGAGAAATGTTCCCATCTCTGGGGTAATCTACACGTCTCTTTCTCACAGGGTTTTGACATAATTTACCAAACAGTAGTTCTTTTATATTATTAAAGTATATGTATTTATTAATAGAAAGTAATCATATTTGAGGCACTACAGGGTATTAAATATGATCACAACTCTTAACGAGAGTTTGAACTTTGCTGCGTTACCCTACGAGAGACTAACCCCTTTTGCGATAGTATCTTTTATTGCACTGTATGAGTGCCCTGCGATGCATCGTGAACATTTAGCGGTAATGTAAATAGGTCTTGATACGTTCAAAGCAAAATTGAACGTGAAGCTGAAGAAAGTAAGGAACTCTCCAGGCCACACACTGGCTTGGTTCCTTTGTGCCTTATCTCCGAACCCTAGCTCCAATCCAAAACCAACGCAAAAACCTTCATAAACACCCGAGGGCGAAATGTGAACGAATAAGAAGCGCACAATAATTTGTGACCCACAAAGGCCCAAGAATGTCGCATTTAAAAACGACACCGTATAAATCTGGACCCAAACCTATCGGGGAAGGAATATTTCCATTCACATGTCCGAATAATGAATTAACCAGTTGTATTACTCTATCATAGTTGTATTTTATTAAAAATAAAATACCACATTTGCTATATTTACTCAAATCTGCAGTAAGACGTGCTTGACTGCTCGCGGTCTCGGTTGCATGTAATATCTGAAGAGCCCTCTCAGTTAATAATTAATTAAATAATTTGAATGATTTAAATATACAAATTAGAGCATATTTTTACTGATCAGTTTTTTAAATCATCAAATATATGTAAAAATTTGTCGAACATTTATGGCGCAAAAAGGTGAAGGACATCACTGGTCTAGTCCAGTGATAACAATTATGATAAAAATAAAGCTCTCCAATTGAGACTACTGTTTTCCTTCTTTATTTGAATTTGTTTGATGTTCTAGCCTTTTTTTTTTTTTTTTGGGGCGAAATTTGATGTTCTTCTAGCTTGTATTCAAGTTTCAAATTTTGAGGAAATCCGGGAGCAGATTGAGGGCTTTGCAGCAAAACAATGGCGGAACAGAGGAACAAATGGAACTGGGAGGTGAGTGGATTCGACCCATGGAAGTCTCCGACTTCGTCTTCCTCGTCTTCATTTGAGCAACACGATCAGAAGCCCGCTGCACCAGTGGTAAGGAGGTATTCCATCTCCAACTCGTCGGTTCTGCCGCATTCAGAGATGTCCCAACACTCCATGGCCTCCAAGCTTCACCGATTGGGGGACAAAGTTAAGGTAATGGTTTTCATTTCATCTTTGCTGCTGCTGCTTCTTCTACTTCTTTCCCTTCTGCTAGATGAATTTTGGTCAGCTTTTTCTCCCGAGAGTTTCAGCGTCCAATCTATGCTAGTGTTGTTAATGGCAATGTATTTATTCTTGAGAAGTGGTGGTTATCAGTGACGATGACGACGAGAGCATCTTTAAGTATGTCTTGAAATTTTGGAGTCAAACCACGTTTTGGCGAATGTCACTAGAACGTTGAGGAATTTGGACTGTATAATCTGAAGTCTGAACTAGTTTGAGACATGAAGTCGCCTTTCATTCTGTCCATTGTAATGCGGTTAATATTTGGATCCCCACATAAAAGATTATATTGAGATAGTACTTTGCATAATTCTGGGAAGTGGCCGCTTCCAGTTTTAAGCTATAAGTTTGCTTACTGAGCAGCAGGACACAGAAGGGCGGAATTTGCCTCTTTTTCTATACAGAAGACTGTAAGAAAAGGTTTTCATTGTCTTCAATTCGCCCGGAATCCTTATTTCAACTGTTATTAGAGCATGTGGATTCAATTTTAGGTGCTATCTTCTACCAGGCAGCAATTGCTCGAGCATATCAGATTCAGTTAACAATTATTGGGATCACAGATTACAGAAAACCAATTGATTTCTTTTGCTACTAGGTGTATCATGTTGCTTTGACTTCAAGGTGCATGTGACAGTGCTGATGAAACTCATTTTTACATTTCACCAGCAATTTCCTATGTGAAATGGAAATAGGATGCAGGTTATACTCTATATGTAAGACCATCTGGCGCATGCTGAGGCCTTTTAGAGCCTATTCATATATGCCATGTTATCCAAAGCTCCATAGGGTTCCTGGTCAAGTTAAGAGATTGAAAGATCTTATTAAATGATCAGTTTGATTAATTGAAGATTTGGCGTCCTTTATTCTATTGCTGACATCAATTTAGGCTCAAACTCCCTATTGTGATTGATTGAACCTTACTTCAATGCTGGGTGGCCTATTGTGTCTTGTGATGGTTGGAATGTTTGATGGACTGTGTGTGATGATGAGAAGAACACATTGAGGGTGGTCTTACAGTTTCAATGTAAAGAATTTAGACCCAGATGCGTGTGGGTGGCTATTAGATCAATGTAATCGATCAGGATGTTAGGAAAATACAACCTATGAGCAAACCAAGTGCTATTTTGGAGATTATGAAGGTGCATTATTGCTTATTAAGAAGAAATAATCTTTTACATAGAGTGTGGATTGTTGTCATTGTTATGATTCGCTATATTAGTCTAAACTCTTATCACCAAATGTGAGGGATAGCATAAAGCTTTTTTTCTTACCAAATATCATTGCTTCCTGCATTTGTAGGTGACAAATATCAGCTAATTATATTTTTATCCATTCATGTAATTGTAACATATTACTATTTGATTATCCAACAACCAAAAAACCTGCATTGGATTAGAAAATAGAGTGACATTATCAGAAGTCTCTTCTGTGGCACTTCTTGTGCTCATGTACCGTGTTACAGATGACTAGAGAATGAAGACATGGGGAATGTCTTCACTCCTTAAATTTCTTCAACATTGTTATAAGCAATTTTAATGTGATTTTTTTTTAATGCATGTTGTGTACTAGTGAATCTTTTATGAAGTATGAACCACTCAATTCTTAAATTTGGACATATGTTAAAACAAATACATTTGTTATTTTGCACAGCTTGCTAGAGAAGACTACCTGCAGCTAAGACAAGAGGCGAGTGAACTTCAAGAATATTCAAATGCAAAACTTGACCGTGTCACCCGATATCTTGGTGTTCTTGCAGACAAAACCCACAAGTTGGGTAAGAAACTAATTTGTCTTTGAGATATAGTGTGCATGCATTATAACTGTGCAACAATAAGAAATATAACAGATTTATGTTTGAGATGTTTTTAGTTTCTTACAATTGCGCAAATCAATCAAATGTGCCTAGATTTGCCTATGCTGGTTTTGTAGTATTATTTTTTTTTGGTGATAAAGTTTTATATTATTATTACCAGTGTAGTTATTTCACTGTTGGTTTTCTGTTATTAAATTTTTAATTTTTTTGTGGCCATTATTTGAATGTTAGATCAAGCTGCCCTTGAAACTGAAGCCAGAATATTGCCAGTTATCAACGAGAAGAGGAGATTGTTCAATGACTTGTTGACATCCAAAGGTAATTGTTCTTCATTTATTATTAATAGTTGATATTAATTAATGGTTGTTTCCATATCCACTTTTCTTCAGAGATACTTTGCACACATCATATGATATAAATTTGGATCTGCCATGGGGGCATGGGTGTGGAGATTGTGTTATTGCCTCTATAAATTTGAAACTACCCCATTGCCAATTATTAGTGAACAAGGATGTGAGCTTCTACTCAAAAAAAGGATGCGGTCCAAAATTAGAAGACATCAGATTGACTTTTAACATTGCAACTATGGAGAAAGAGAAATTCACTTTATTTTTCTAAATCCATTGGTGTCTTGTATGCCAACACTAAATCTAGTTAATTATCTTACTAATTTCATCTGATTCTTAATAAACATTAGTTATTTGTTTTTCTGATCCTCTTACACTTTCAGTTGCGAGGTACCAAATCTTAGGAAGAATAATGATTTCATATTTTTTTGCTTAAAAAGCCACGTCTAGAACTAATCTATTACAATAGATGTTCTTAACTCTAATATTATAAAAGTAACTAGATATTCCCCCTTGCAATGTACAGGATAGATAACAAGTTTTTTGTTAAGATTGCATTTATTTTACTAACATTTAAACTGTGCTGAAAATGTAGAAAAATATCATAGAGTTGTATGGGGCCCAATAAAATGTGGAGAAAGATTGAGCGAACTTTAGAGGAGCTGCGCAGCTCATGACTTATGAATAATTTGGTTTATATAGATTTTATATTTTATAATTTATAATGATATTGATAATTTAATAATTTAATAATTTAACAAATTGTTTAAATATTCCTTTATATGCATGCACTGCAATTATACTCATAAAATAGAATTGCTGCATCTGCCTCTGGATCATAGAGAATTTAGAACTTAAGCTTGTTGAATTCATGATTTTCTGGCTTTTCGAAGAATATTCTGATGCTAATGTTTTGCTGAGCTGATAGCATATATCTAGCTACTAACAAGTACGTTACAAATAGTAAAGAGATATTATTTATAAATATCTCAATTAAGACTTGTGTATTATTGAGTCAATGTTGGTTAGAATCTAGTAAGTTTTTTTCTGATTTATTTGTTATTTAATATTTTTTATATTATAAATAAGACCAAAGCTAGTAGAGATAGGCAGAGTAGATTTTGAGATTTATTGTAATTTTGGGAGATTCTCCTTAGATTTTATTCGTGGTATGTAATATCCTTGCTCATATTCTAATAGAAATTTTCCTTCCATCTTTATTAACTTATAATGTTAGATTCTGATTCCATATTTTAATAAATAGTTTTGTTTCTTCTTTCTTTCTATCTATCTTGGATCCTATAATACTATTATTTGCAGGAAACATCCGAGTATACTGCCGTGCAAGACCATTATTTGAAGATGAAGGTCCCTCAGTTGTTGAATTCCCAGATGAATATACCATTCGTGTAAACACTGGTGATGAATCACTGTCTAACTCCAAGAAAGATTTTGAATTTGATCGTGTTTATGGACCTCACGTTGGACAAGGTAACATAGTTTTGTTTTGTATGATTAAATTCTTGCAATGATACAATATTTTTCATGAATAACCTTTTTTATTATTTTTTTTGTAGCTGAATTGTTTACTGATGTTCAGCCACTGGTGCAGTCAGCTTTGGATGGATACAATGTCTCCATATTTGCATATGGGCAGACACATTCTGGAAAGACACACACTATGGTTGATTTCTCTCTCTTAAACTCTTTGTGTGCGCATGTGTGCAGATCACTACCCCTTCCTTTCAAGAGAGAGAGCAAAGGGGGGAGTGGGGGTCTGAAATTTAATATTCATTCAATCATTTTAATTTCATATGCTTTTCCTGTGTGTGGACCCTTTTTTTATACGTTCTTTTGCTTCTCAATTAAATGAATTTTCGGCCTAATGAATTGCTTCTTGGGTGATCATTTTTTTCCTTAGGAGGGGCCAAGCTATGATCGAGGTTTATATGCTCGTTGTTTTGAAGAATTGTTTGATTTGACCAATTCAGATTCAACTTCTACTTCTCAATATAAGTTCTCCGTTACAATTTTTGACCTTTATAATGAACAGGTTTATTTCTCTTGCCATATATAATGTACATCCTTTTGGTCGTCCATGTTTTGATTGCTGGTTTTTTAATTGGTCAGGAATGTAAGGTTATTCACGTTCTTACTAGTCCCCTTTAATGTGGTTATGCAGACAAGGGATCTACTCTTGGAGTCGGGGAAAAGCATGCCCAAACTCACTTTAGGATCTCCAGAATATTTTGTGGAATTGGTGCAAGAAAAAGTTGAAAACCCTATTGACTTTTCTAGGGTTTTGAAAAATGCATTTCAGAAGCGAGGAAATAATTTGTTGAAGATTAATGTCTCGCATTTGTATGGTCTAAATTCCATTTTAACATTATGCATATATTCTGCTGTGGCCTTTTCCTTTTTGCTGTTTTCCACTGTACAATAAACTTATACTAATAGCACACTTTCACCCCCTAAAACAAATCTTACATGGATTTTTTTGTACTGCCTCCTAACTTCTTGACCATGACTAGCTTAAAACGATCGGAGATATTAATGAACAAATGATTGTTGAAATTCTTTACTTTTAGTATGCAATCTATTATGCTGGAGGGAATTTTGGAAATTTTACATTGCATGACTTAGTACTGATAGGAAGTATGAAATTAACAAGAAGACATTGGTAAGAGATGATATGTGATTATAAAGCTTAAATGAAGACTGTATTTTCACTTGTTTGTGTTAACATTTTTCTATAGCTATCACTGATTTATTCTGTAAACGAGATTGCTTGTGTGACAAGGCACAGTAATTAATTGTGACGTTGATATCTGGATGCATATATCTTTTATGTACATAAAAAATTTTGTAAGCGAGTGCTTTTGCTAATCCAGCTCTCTGGTTTTGGTTTGTTGCCTTGTTAGGATTGTCACGGTACACATATTTTATGACCATTTGATCACTGGTGAAAGCTCATATAGCAAACTTTCTCTGGTTGACTTGGCTGGAAGTGAAGGTCTAATAACAGAAGATGATAGTGGGGAGCGTGTGACAGATTTGCTGCATGTTATGAAGTCGCTGTCAGCGTATGTCATCATCATTTGTTTTCTCATCATCAATTATATCCTTCCTCTGCTAGAAGGTCAATCAGTTATATGTCCAGTTTGATCATGTGATTTTGTGTCATAGCACTCAATTATTCTTCTTCTAGTGTTTTTGACATGCCTTATCAGAATTCATTTCTTGGTATGCATGTTGCCAGGTTAGGCTGTGACTTTGAGCTCTTTCAATCATGTATATTTCATTATGGTGTAAAGAAGATATATACAAGAGGCCAAATATCAAATCTAGCCAGATTACACGAGTGAAATCAGGGAAAACTAATTAATCCGAAAGATACTACCTTCTTTTGTTCCTAAAAAACACGGATCTATAAAATACTGGTAGAAAATAATTACAGATAATCACGTGATCCTAAAAACATAGCAACCAGTCTCTTAATGTCTTTAATTCCACTTGGCGATCAGAATTATATAGTTGGTGCTGGTCTCCTATAATTTATTTCAGGCTTGTCTTTCCCTCATCCTTGTTAGGCAAAGTAATATCCATAAAAACTGAAATCCATTCCTGCCTCACTCCGCTCATTTTCTTGTTAAATTTTCGTAATTCCCGTTTCCATTCATATTAAGATGATTGACAAATTGAGTGAAAATGAAATGGAAATTTTTTTGGCTATCTTCTTGTTGCATGTTTTTGCAGGTTGGGGGATGTTTTGTGCTCTTTGACCTCAAAGAAGGACGTTGTTCCTTATGAGAATTCAGTGCTAACAAAACTGCTTGCGGATTCAATTGGTAACAATTTTTCCTTCACTCACTCTGTTTATGAGCTTGTGGTCATGTCTTTTTGGTATTAATAGACAATATTTATAAGAATTATTTCTTGATTTAGAGGTAAAAGAAAACTTTCTTTGCTTCTTAAGATATTCATAAGCTTTTAAACGTTAAGGTGCAGTCCAATAAATCCTTAGATCTCTACCTCATGAGCTTTTGATTTCACAATGTTGTGAATCTTTAAGCTAATATGGAAATGCATCCGGCAACTGCATTTTTCATTTGTTCTAATTCCTTTCTATTTATGCTTATTGAATCATTGAACTGTTACTTTTAATTCAAAATTAATGCTTTTTAAGCATTTTTCCTTATGAGGACGTTTGTACTACTTAAATTTCAAGTAAAGACCAAGTCCTATGTGAAAGAGTTTATAGTCAACTACTGCCTCAAGAGAGATTATTGCTTTTATCACTCATCCTCTGGCAAATGAGAACATTTTTACAAGGGATAAGGATGTAGGTAGGCATAGGACAACAAGATGCCCTTTAGCAAAATAAGAAGGAAACCAATGAGTAGAAGCACACAGCATATATAAGTTGAGGAGCTAACTATCCCAAAAGATTAAGAGTATGTTTGGGAATAGCTTTTTTAAGTGATTTTACGCAATCCGAGTTAAGTATGTGAGAGAAGTTTTATTTCAACTTGCATAAAAGTTCTTTTTAAGTGATTGACAAACAAGCACTAAGTTGATACTAAATTTTTCAGCTGCAGCTTTTAGATATAGGTGATCTCTCTTGGGTAAGATTAGCCATAAAATACCTGAGTTGTAACATGGAATTTGCATCTACGCATAATTTGAATACACCTCCTTTTTTTGAGCTCCATTTTGGTGTTAGTAAGGTGAACTTCTCACATCTTGGAAGTTCAACTATTGTGAATGTTTTGCACATGTAGTTGATAAAGTACCAGATATCATGGCATCGTGGATGAAGATAATGGATTAGTTTGTTACCATATTTTTAGGAGTTATTGATTTATTTTATATTACGAATGATAAAGAGATATTATTTATAAATATCTCAGTTAGTATTTTTATTATAAAGTATTATTAGGATTTAGTGTATTTAAGTTAGAGTGTCTAAGTATATCTTGTATTCAAATATTTGAATAAAGATATTATGATTATTTTATATTAATTATTGTAATCTCTTCTGAAAGGCTATCCTTCCTAAAGCTAATTATGGAGAAATAATATATTAGTTTAGTTATTTGTACTTTTTGGATATCCTCCTAAAGTATTTGGCTAGTGAGGATGAGTGGAGTAAGATCATTTCTCTCTTTTCCTTATTAGAGTTGGTTTCATTGATTATATGAATTTAAGATCTTTGCTCATATTCTAATGGAGATTTTTCTTCCATTCTTTATTAGTTTATAGGGTTAGATTCTGACGTCATACTTTAATAATAATGACCTATCATCCATTTCTTTTTTTCTACCAATTTAGATCCTCACAATGGTCTATTTGTATTTTTGTAGGTGGGAGTTCCAAAACTCTGATGATAGTAAATGTTTATCCAAATGCTAAAAATTTGTCTGAGACAATATCGTCTCTCAATTTCTCGGCTAGAGCTCGAAATTCTGTATTAAGCCTAGGAAATCGAGATACAATTAAGAAGTGGAGAGATGTTGTAAGTACTTCTACTACCTGCTTCCTTCTGTGCAAATGATTCCATGCTCTACTTTCTTGCCTAGATTATAAATACCTGATCACTTTCATCAGCCATGATCGAAATATCTCTATTTGCATCTATTTATTTTGAAGGTTTAACAAGTAGATTACTCATCCCTTTGAATTTCGTGGAAACCAGTTTAGCATACTCTATCCGTTTCAAAATAATTGTTGCTTTGAAATTATGGACAAGGATTAAGAAATTCAATATAACCTAGACTATAGTAATATCCGATACTATTAATGTTGTATTTTCAAGGAGACAATCATTTTGAAACAAATCAAGAACTTCAAATTAACAATCAATTGAAATGAAGGAAGTGATGACTTATTAACAATTGCCTCTTAGAAATGATATGGGGAAATAATTTTCGTTTGGCATCTATGTAGGCTTGCTACTTAGTATAATTTTTATGAGGAGAAAGAGAGTAATTTAGGACCTACTTGGAGTTCATTATATTTCCTTATTGTATATGCTATCCCTACAAGTGTAAGTTTAATTATTTTCATTCACAAGCTGTTTTGGCCTATAAAGAAAAACATTTTACAAGGTATTCTTGGCGAGTATATGATGGTGATTGCGAAACAGATTTCACCACAAATTTGCTGTTTATCTACTGAATTTCGATTTTTTATGGTTCTTGCAAGGCAAATGATGCGCGGAAGGAGTTGCATGAGAAGGAAAATAAAGTCCTTGATCTAAAACAAGAGGTTTTAGGACTCAAACACGCACTGAAAGAAGCTAATGATCAGTGTGTCTTACTCTTTAATGAAGTACAGAAGGCGTGGAAAGTTTCTTCTGCCTTGCAGACAGATTTAAAGGTCTTGTAATCTAATGGAGTTTAGCATGGGTTTTCAATTTTACCAAGTGATAGGTTATTTTTAGTGGTTTGACAATTGAATTTTCTGCTCATGGATTCCACAGATAATGTTAATTCCTTTAGTAGTGTGCGCTTTTTCTTGCTGCAAAATCTCAGAACACTAACGGAATAATCCATGGTTTTATGCATGATTAAATTACCTAATGGATAAAGTGCAACTTGTGGCATTTTCTGGTGTAATTTGTCCCAGGTTGGATGCTTTGGTTCAACATTTTTGCATTATTGCATGAATTAGGAAGTATAATAAGTGCAACAATATAACTTATTGGGGTCAAGTGTGCGTAAAGAGAGGGGAAAAAAGATCGCATTAAATAGAATTCAAGAAGTATAAAAGTGAAAAGGACCCAAATATTCCTCTAAAAAGTTCAACATTTTGTGTCAAACTCAATTATGTACTTTCTCTTATAAGTTCATTTGAAAAAAAAAATGACTCAATAGTTCTCTTTGGTGTTTGAGCCTTTTCTAATGGTATTAGAGCTGATGGTTTGATTGACACAAGTATGCAGTATGCAGCTCAAGTGGGTTGAAGCCAGCATTTGGACCCATTTGGAGGGCTTAGTAGTTAGGTGCAGTCATATTGAGGAGGTGGACTGTTATGAGTGGGTTGCCATTGATGGAAGAGAAAAAGAACATGTTTGTGTGATTATGTGATCAACTTACAACTGAGAAAAAGATAGTTGGGGTCAAGTGTGAGTAAAGAGCAATATAAAGTTTCATATTTGATAGAATTGGGTTGAAGAGGCATATAAGTAGGAGGGATACATAGATCTTTTGGGTTGAGAGGTGGTATTGAAAATTATTTGCATACTCAAACTTTAATGAGGAAAATACCTGGTATTTGGAACTCTCCCAAAGACTAACATGTCCTTTAGTCCCAAGTTTGCTGTATTTTCTTGCTTTTTGTTAATGTTCCACGTTATGAAGAACAGAGAGATGTTAAGTGGTGTTCCTTTAAATGATGGGGAATAAAGGATACACAGTTGGGGTGGGGTGGGCGGCGGGCACCACCAGCATGTCCATATTTTCCCTATTCTTGCTCTTTTGTCCAATCTTCTTTATCATCTGAAAGGATTGATATCTTATTTACACTGTTTTGGGAGATTTAGTTATTGTGTTTTGCAATATCTGCCAATTTCTGTTGTCAGCTTTCTTAGCATTCTTTTGGTGGTTGGTTGGTAACTATAGACATTGTATTTCTGCTCAGGTGAGGTCTGTCAGTAAGCTATATTTCTGCTCTTGTTCACTGCAGGCGGAGCATAATATGTTAGCGGATAAGCATAAGATAGAAAAGGAACAAAATGCTCAGCTTAGAGATCAAGTGGCTCAACTGCATCAATTAGAGCAAGAACAGAAATTGCATATCCAAGAGCAAGATTCAACCATCCAAAGTTTACAGGTCTGTCGCATTTTAGTTGTTTGATACTATCTTAATTTAGAATTTGAACTTTCCAGTCCAGTTTCTGTGATGTTTAAGGAGCACATCTGTTTTTTGACGTAAAGTTGAAAAGTACTAAACTGCCGGAAGGGTTGTATTCTTTCTAAGCCGGGTGATTATGGCTCAGATACCCAGTACAGAATAGTGAAACAGCAAAAATCAAAGTTTTAGATGTTGTTATGCTTTGCTCATAAGGATATTTTTAAATCGATGTGGAGATCTCTTTTCATTATACGATAGGGTTTTCATTTCTGAATTTATTGGACTTGAGATCAAATACTCATTAATACATTTGCTGCGGTATTTCTAACACAACTGAAGGAGCATTGTCTCTGCCACAAGGTGAAGCATTGGACATTCTTTAACTTATTTTTCTCATCAATTGAAAGTTTCAACATGATCATTTGTTTTTATTGCTGGCTTATTTTTTAACATGGTTTCAATAAATTTAATTGAAACTTTAGAAAGGATGTGCCAGATTATCATATTCTCGGCTGCTTATCAAAGTCCTCACTGTTACAGGCTAAAATCAAGACTCTTGAAACGCAACTCAATGAAGCTATTAAATCCAACGGATCTACTTCAGCATTTGACTCCAAGCCAAATTCTGGAGCTCTATCCAATTCCAGAGATGGCATGGATTCTGCTGCAGTAACCAAGAAGCTAGAGGAGGAACTCAAGAAACGCGATGCTTTAATTGAGGTCTGCTATAATTTGTGATTTAATGCCTGATTGTTGCTGTACTGTTCTCCCATTTGTTGTCTGTTATGAATGATTGGTTATTGCATTGACTAGGTTGATCTTCATTTTGTCTTTTGTTGCTAAGTAAAATTATGACAGTGAAAGGTTGTAGGTGGTATTGAAGGGGATCTGAGGTTTAAAGCTTTAATCAGTCATATTACTAAATAAGAAGGCATAACTGCTTATAACACTATATCTTATCAGTACAATAGCATATAGGAGCTTATTTAAGCACGTGTTGGGATTTACAACTCAAAGAAATATCAGCAAAGTGAATGGGAGGATGGATAATGGATTGATTGAATTATTAGGGGCTGGGGTGGGGATAACTGGAACTGCAACCCAGACATCTCAGCTTGATAGTTCGGTTTCCATCTTCCATTGAGCTTTCTAGAATGTAAAACATCTACTCATTCATCCCTGAATGAGACTACTTGCTAAAAATTTTGCCGCACCCTGAGTTTTAAATAATTTTCTGTAACATTCATTAACTATTGACGTTGTTATTGGAAAAAAAAATCATGAAGTTTTTTGGTTCCTTCAGCTGCATCATATTCTGGCTAGAAGGTTAATTTTCTGTTTTTCAGAGGTTGCATGAAGAAAATGAGAAGTTGTTTGATAGGTTGACTGAGAAAGCATCGTTGGCTGTGTCCCCTCAGGTAGGCAAATTTCAATTCATTACAGAATAGAAGCATTCATCCTTTATGTCATCTATGTTACAAATTGAGCATATATGATCTTTTGTCAGTCCTTTCATCTGTGTTTGGTAAATACCCAATATATTCATGGGCCTTGTGCTGTCAATTTTTTCATCAATCAGCTACATATTCCATACGGTGGCATATATTTGCAATTAATGATTGAGCAATGTATCATGTATCAATGCATACAATGGCAATTAACTTGTCTTGTTTCTGAGCTGTCCATCCATGTAGTGCTTCTGAGTTCTGACTTCTGAGTCTTAATTGACACTTTGTTTTAAGCTTTCAAGCCCATCATCTACAGGAACAACTAATGCTCAACCTCAAGTTGCTGGGAGGTATGAGCTATTTTACTTATGGTATGTTTTCTTCTTTTATTACAAGCGTGTGTTATTGACTTTCTTCTAACTGGCTTGAAACAGGAGTGACACCAATAGTACAAGAGCTCGTTCAATGGATGCCCTTCCTTCACCTGTGGCTACAGATAAAAATGATGGCACTGTTGCCTTGGTGAAATCTGGCTCTGAAAAAGTTAAGACTACCCCTGCAGGTGAATATCTTACTGCTGCCCTGAATGACTTTGATCCAGGTCAAGATGAAGGCCTTGCTGCCATTTCTGATGGTGCAAACAAGCTTTTGATGCTGGTATGCATTTTCATTTATTTATGGTTCAACTTGCAGAAAAGTTCTGCCATAAGATTTGTCATGAATTTTTTGTCCTTTCCATTTTTGTGTTGAAATTATTATTTTGGGTTGCAAGTCTATTGCAGTAAAAAAATAACCAGAATTGTAAAATGTTCAGACCCTTTTACCTCTTCCTTAATGGTATTTGCTTTATGAAGCGATGACTAAGATGAAGAAAAAAATGTTTACAGGTTCATCTTGTAAGTTTGACTTTGGTATGGGCTGCTGGTGATGCATCCTAATTCAATTTAAAAATTAACGGAAGCTTAATTTATTAGAATGTTCTGATGTTTCTCTTTCAATTGTGTTGATTGTTACTCTGCATCTCAAATCTCAAATTCTTAATAAAAGTGGCAAGAGAAATTTCAACCTTTTGCAGCACAATAATCTCTGTTTCGGGCTAGATAAATTTTATTAGCATCCTTTATAATATTTGCAGGTTCTAGCTGCTGTGATTAAAGCCGGTGCCTCCAGAGAGCATGAGATACTTGCTGAGATTAGGGATGCTGTTTTCTCTTTTATTCGAAAAATGGAACCAAATCGAGTAATGGACACAATGCTTGTTTCTCGTGTTAGAATCCTGTATATAAGGTCTTTACTTGCTAGATCCCCAGAACTGCAATCCATTAAGGTAATGGAGTAGAGGTTATCAAGCTTAGCTTTCTTTATCTTTTTATAAGGTTATCTCAATGTGTTTTTAGTGTTTTATTGAATATAATGAGCATACCGTTTGTCAATTTGTTGAATGATGCACATTTAATTTGAAGGTCTTGCCTGTCGAGTGCTTTCTTGAAAAGGCTAACACTGGGCACAGTAGAAGCTCAAGCCGGGGGAACAGTCCGGGAAGATCCCCTGTGCTATATGTTGATGATCAGATCCAAGGATTTAAAGTCAATCTAAGGCCAGAGAAGAAATCCAAATTTTCATCTGTTGTATTAAAGATACGTGGAATTGATCAGGTAGCTGCTGCCATACTCTATGCTTTCTGTGTTTATGCTGCACAGACGAACATGAAGAGGAGCTTAATTGAACGACTAAAAAATTCATGAGGATTACCATAGTTTGTAAAGCAGACTGGAAAAAAATGGGAACTGATCCCTCCACCAGTCCAATTACTAATGAAAATCAAAGTTTGCTGTTTTTCATTCTGTAGAGCCAGCTAATTTGCTGTTTTTCCTCTTGCCGCTGTCCTCTGTTCTGTACACATTGATACATTGGTAGTGTTTGGATACCTTGGTTGGTTAACCAACAAAAATACTGTTCTATCTCCTAAATTTAGTTTTTTCTTAAAGTAATTTATATGTCCTTTTTTATTTTTTATTTTGCATTATCCTGAATTGAAGTTTGAATTTCAGCAGTATGGATTCTTTTTCTTTTCATCTTACCATTCCTTTTTGGGGCGGGGGGTGTACAGGACACCTGGAGACAGCAGGTAACAGGTGGGAAGCTTAGGGAAATTACTGAGGAAGCCAAAAGCTTTGCAATTGGGAACAAGGGTCTTGCTGCACTCTTTGTGCACACTCCAGCTGGTGAGCTGCAGCGGCAAATTAGATCCTGGCTTGCAGAGAACTTTGATTTTTTATCTGTTACTGGAAATGATGCTTCCGGGGGGTCGACTGGTCAGTTGGAGCTTCTTTCAACTGCAATTATGGATGGTTGGATGGCAGGACTTGGGGCTGCCATGCCTCCTAATACTGATGCTCTTGGCCAGCTTTTATTTGAATATTCAAAGCGTGTCTATACTTCTCAACTGCAACACTTGAAGGTATGTGTAACTTTAATATCTAAAATGACTTCTGAATTCATATGCTAGTGCAAGGATTTCCTAATACTTGAAGAAGCCCTGTACTTTATATTGGGAAATGTGTTGAGAGTTTGAATACTTATCATTACATATGATAAATTAGCCTCCCAATGATGGACATAACATTCAATGCTCAGGACATTGCAGTTGGTTTCCAGTAGCCTCATATGAATCTAAAGTGTGCTCCTACCATATTCTACATATTGACCTAACCTTTTTCTCCCTCTTTTCCTTTCTCCACTTGCCCCAAGGCTTACCCTCAATAATGAATACTTTATGAGTGAATAAAATGCATGAGTCTTGTTCAACTGATTTCTTTTTTGGCCCACGAACTTCTTCTGACATTTACATTTTAGATAATGTGTTGGATTTGTGTCCTCTGACATTTGGTTATCAGGATATTGCTGGCACCTTGGCAACTGAAGAGGCTGAAGATGTTGCACAAGTAGCCAAGCTGCGTTCAGCTCTTGAATCTGTTGATCACAAGAGAAGAAAGGTGCTTATTTTATGCAACTATTATAACTTATTTTTACCTGCAGAATTTAGAGTTCCTTGATGAATTGAATTGCAGTATCTACCATTACATTAGTTTATCAGATGATGATTAGACTATAAAGGAGAAGAAAAATGACCTCACTGAATTCAGCTTATTATTTATTATTTAAAACTTTGTTTCTTGGAAACTGCATTTTTATTATTTGAACTTTGTTTTTTTAATCACAGAAGGATAACTCAATCCGAATTAAAACCAAATACTAACTAATCCTTAACGTATGGAAATGCTATCTAAAAATATCTAAAAACAAATAATCCTAAATTGATGTAAGAAATAAAATTAAAACAGATAAAATAACTAAAAATAAGTTTAAAATCATTTTTAATTTCCATCAATTCATTTTTTAGTTTGTGGCCGACGTTACTTGTTAAGTTAGATACGCAAGGTTACTGGTATAAGCAGGTTTTGTACTCAACTAAAGAGTAATCTCAACACTTTCTTCTTAGATAAATGTCACTTGACAGCATTGACATTGTTTATTTCTCATGATCAGATTTTGCAGCAAATGAGAAGTGATGTAGCTTTGCTGAAATTGGACGATGGTGGTTCACCGATTCAAAGTCCATCTACTGCTGCCGAAGATGCCCGATTAGCATCCCTCATTGCACTTGATGGCATATTAAAGCAAATCAAGGTCCTTTTCTTGTTCAAATTTATCGTATTGAACAAAAAAGACGACTACTGTTTATCATTTAAATAAGAAATGATAATTCAAATAATTATTTGAACAGGATATAACGGGACAGGCTAATGTGAATGCCTTGAGCAGCAGTAAGAAAAGAACAATGCTTGCTTCTCTGGATGAACTAACACAAAGGATGCCTTTGCTTCTTGAAATTGATCATCCATGTGCTCGGAAGCAAATTTCAGATGCTCGCCGCATGATTGAGGTATGTAAATTTGTTGGGTC
This sequence comes from Vachellia collinsii, assembly GCA_006871305.1. Lineage (NCBI taxonomy): Eukaryota > Viridiplantae > Streptophyta > Magnoliopsida > Fabales > Fabaceae > Vachellia > Vachellia collinsii. The sequence continues at coordinate 33,754 of QFDD01000024.1, read as the reverse complement.
AATACTAAAGAAGCATTGCAATTAACCTGGCTACTTTAGCATCAACCTTCTACTCTTTAACTGTTCTATGATCAAGAAAGCATATCTCGCAAGGAGCAGGAATCATTTGTTTGGGGTGCCTACCCACCTTTTACCTGGTGTTCTTGTGTATTTGGTGGTAGCTTTTTAAATGGTGATTCATTATGAAATGAAACCAAGTTATTTCTTTGCACTTCTTTTTGGGAGCGAAATACCCTGTTTAACCAGATGTAAACGTGGTGTAATATTATTGTTCCTTTTAATCATGGACAAGCTTTAGACAATTTTTTGTGACCTTACTTGGGTTCCCTGTTAAGTTTTGCTAGGCCTAATTCTTCTCTTCTGTTGAATATGATCCAGTCTATTCCTGAAGATAACCGTATTCAGGATCTACCACATGCTCGGAAGGCATCAACAGATCTGGGGTCTGGATTTGAAACTGATGTGGCACAATGGAATGTTCTTCAATTCAACACGGGCTCTTCCACACCATTCATAATCAAATGTGGAGCAAACTCAAACTCAAAACTAGTCATCAAAGCCAATGCTCGAGTTCAGGAACCTACCGGTGGTGAGATTGTGAGGGTTGCCCCAAGACCAGAGGCTCTGGAAAATATTAGCTTGGAGGAGATGAAACAGGTGTTTGCTGACCTACCAGAGGCTCTGAGCTTGCTTGCCCTAGCAAGAACAGCTGATGGAACTCGAGCAAGGTATTCTAGATTATACAGGACCTTGGCTTTGAAGGTCCCATCTTTGAGGGATATGGTTAATGAGCTCGAAAAAGGAGGTGTACTGAAAGATGTGAGGACATAGATCAGAGTTGCTTGTTGTCTGTTGGGTCGGCTGTAAATCTTACATGATTGGGAAATTATATCTGAGGATTCAATTTTTTTACAGATTTGGGTTAAAGAACTTGAAAGATCATAATTATTTTTAATGATCAAAGTCGCTATAATATTTTATGAGATGTTCTGAACAGAATTCCTACTAAATTTTAGGGACTTTATTATGAAATCATACACCATTTTCAAAATTCGAAAACTTTCTTAGAATTCAATTGGCACATCTCATGAAAATATGGTAGCAGCGTTGATTCTTAAAAATAATTATGATTTTTAAGGCTTTAATCCAAATTTCTTTAACATCCGGGTGTTTGTGTATTTTCCCCTTGTGATGGGTTGGTTAAGGAGTGTTGTCTCCTGTATTTTGTTCAGCTGGGCAAATGATTGTCTAGGTACAATGTAACAGTTATTCTGTAAGTTATTGTATTTATGGGTAATTACGTCAATATTTTGTTCATTTTCAATTAATTAAATAAGTCTGAAAAGATCTTTGTTAATTTAAGTTAGGTTCAAAGAGGGGAATTTGAATTATCTTCACTTTGACTTTTCTCGACTTTCCATTTCCATTTCAATCATTAGATTGAAATTTTAGCAATTGATATTTTATACAATAATTAATAAAATGCTAAATTATAATTAAAAATATATAAACTAATTAAAATCGTTAAATTTTAGTCAGGACACTTTAAAACTGTAATAAAAATTTTTAATTTAATGATTAAGATGGGAATGAAAACGGAAAGTGGAAAGAAGCCAAATCTTATGAAAAGATGGATGAGAACTCATAGAAATAAGAACGGGATAACTCATAATATACATAAATAAGCACAGACAATCTATTTAGCTGAAGTCTGAATTATTATGATGGTCCTTTTAATCAATTTATTCTGGGACAATTAATTTGGTTACCCTTTTAAGCATTTAAGTTTCATTGTCAAATATTTTGATTTTTTCAATTTTTTATAGCTAAAAGTCTTTATTTGATACATTAATTTTCTAATTGGGCTCAGAAATGTAATAGCAATCCCTCTTTATTCAATATCATTCAAGATATATATATGTGTGGAGAAATTTAATCATAAAACTTTGGCAAAAAAAAAAATTTAATCATAAAAATCATAAAAAGTTGTATTATTTATAAATATTAATTATAAAGAATAAGAAAATGATATATATTTATATATTTAAAGAAATATATAATATAAAACTTGTTATTAATTATATTTATCTGAATTCAAACGTTGGTGGGATTTGCCGAGAAAACATTTAACTGTTTTTTGTTTTATAAATATAAGTTCACCCTTCTGCCCGCGCTGACTGAGCTTCGCTTCCTCTGGGAGATCGCAATCTTCCCCGAATCTCTGAACTAAAGCATTGGAGTTTCCATCGGCCATAGATGTCTTCAATTACTTGTACTAAGCTAACTTCATTGACGATAGCCGCCATTATCATCCAGTGCATCGGCCTCTCCGTCTTCGTTTTCAGCTTCTTCCCCGTCAAGCCTGTTCTGTCTGGTTACAGGTTCACCCGTTCTCCCTCAGTCCATTCAAAAGCAAAATCCTGGACCGTTTCGGAAACTTATTCCTGGGAAAAAAAGGAGAAAAAACCTTAGGCTTTGAGTTTGCTAGTGTGCCGAGTGTTATTTCCTCTGGAGAATATCGGGCACTTGATTTCTTAGTGATGAGCTTACTTTTCTTTGTCTTGCTAGTGGTTTCGAGAGCTTCCGACCGCCAACGTGCAATGGCATTGGAAATGAGAGCCAGGCATCTTTGCCTTCTGATCGGCTTGAGTCGTTGTATCTGGTATTTGGTCTTTTCTTGGTTCTTGTTCTTTTCGGTGGTGATTAGAAACTCCATTGTTCTAGCTTAATGCATGTTTAATTTGAAAAGCGGCTAAGATGGGCTGTCATGAGAAATCTTTGCTCACGTTAAATGATTTATTAATATAAATTATTTGTTTTTTTTTTTACAACAAATATGTTTCAGTGCTTTTATAATTTTGTCTGTTCTTATCTATTTAGAAAATGATTTATCATTTATTTTGTAGGCACTATCTGAAATCCCTCCGTTATTTGACCGACTTGTCCTGATGGTATGTAAAACTGTTGGAATACATAATTGTCGAGGTCTAAGATTTTCAGTCATTCTTACTTCTTAATAACGGCAAGATCACCGATTCAAATTAGCATCTAAAATCTTGCCGTTTTAGGTCATTGATGGTCTTCCAGCTGAATTTGTGCTTGGCAAGAATGGCCAGCCTCCGAGAAAGGCTTTTGTGGAAGCTATGCCATATACCCAATCATTGTTAGCAAATGGTAAGGCGGTTGGGTATCATGCAATTGCTGCAGCTCCAACTGTTACTATGCCCCGTTTGAAGGTTGGCTTGCTTTGCTGATTTAAACATGGATGAACAAAATAAATGCACACGATTCATAGGTTTCTTTCCTTTTTCTTACCCTTCTTGCTCTATCTTTGAATGACATTTCAGGCTATGGTTTCTGGAGCGATTGGGGGTTTTCTGGATGTGGTCTTGAACTTTAACTCCCAGGCTTTTTTAGAGGACAATCTTCTTGGTTAGCATAGAAATCATGTTTGAATAATTGATCACACTTCTTAGAACTAGGACTCTAGGAGTGGTAATTCGCATTGTCACTTACTTCTTGCAGCCAAGTTCTTTAAGCTTGGGTGGAACATGGTTATGCTTGGTGATGATACATGGCTCAAATTATTTCCTGGTTTATTTGTGAGACATGATGGAGTGAGCAGTTTCTTTGTAAGTCAAACATCAATTTCTTCATAGCGATTGTATTTATTGATCAGCTCATATGGCATCTCATTATTTTTTATTAGCTTCTTTTTGATATAGGTTAAAGATACTGTACAAGTAGACAAAAATGTGTCTCGACATCTTGGGAATGAACTTGGCCGGGATGATTGGAAATTGTTAGTAAGTAACCGTTTCCACTTCATGCTGGTGTGGCACTGAATTAGATTCAAATGTAATATTGCATGTTATTTTATCATTTGTTGTTCTAGATGGTGTAATTCTTTCAAACGGTGGTTTATTTATTTTTATTTAAATACATTTGACTGAGTTTATGTTTTAGATTCTTCATTATCTAGGCTTGGATCATGTTGGGCATATTGGTGGACGCAGCAGGTATCATCATTATCTGATTGCTCTATCCATATAACACTGTTCTGTTCTTTTAGCTTACTTGGATGTTTACTCTTTCAGTGATTTAATGGCTGCAAAACTTTCTGAAATGGATGAAGTGGTGAAGTTGATTCATATGAATACCATAAAAAATATAGAAAATGGCCAAGGAGGGACTCTACTGGTTTGTGACTACCTTTTTGTTGCTTTTTTTTTTCCGGAGTTAATTTTTTTAATCCAGTCTACTGTTTCTTGCACAATGAATCTTGGCACATCTAGTTTTTACCAATTAGTTATCCTTTTGAAGAATTAACTCATAAATATTATTTCTATAATTCACTTTGGCAATTATATTCATGTCAGCCTGGACACTTTCTTGGATAAGAAAAGAAACAGAAAATATATTCAATTTACATTGAGAAGCCCACTTACAAAAGTTACATTAGGTAGACATTTGGCTGTGTTTGAAGCTGTCAATTATATGGTAACATTAGGTAGACATGAATGAACTTAATACCATGACGTCTCTTGATTCTGGGGTTTCAGGAATTACTGATGATAGTTTATTCATTCTCCCCTAGAATGTTTGTTTGGCTTATGTCCGTACTTTTTATGTTTGTCTCTAGTTAAAATATTTATCAATTTTCAGATTGGCCTTATGTCTCTTCTGCTATTACTTTGGTCCTTTTTTATGTTTAGTGCGTGTTCCCCCTTTTTGCGGCCAACAGTAACTATTATTGTATATACCATGTCTCTTCATTAATCTTAGATTAGTTCATCTCTGTTGAATATTTTTATGCAGGTGGTGGTTAGTGACCATGGCATGACTGAGAATGGTAATCATGGTGGTTCTTCATATGAGGAAACTGATTCCCTTGCTCTATTTATTGGCCTGAAAGACCATGCCTATGACCATGCATCATCCAATTATGCTAAAGTTTCACAGGTAATCAAACTCTATTTCTTGCCTGTGGGCTACATGCTTATAAACCCAAATTTGGAAGCTTTTCTCCATCCTTATGCAACAAGAAATAGCTGTTTTGCATTAAACTATGCAAACACCTTCAGTGGATGACGCAATGCCATTAATGAAACCCTGGATATACTGGCATATAAATGATGATTACATATTGTTATTGTGCGCCAGGTTGACATTGCCCCAACACTAGCCCTGCTTTTTGGTGTCCCAATACCTAGAAACAGTATTGGTGTCTTGATCTCTGAAGTGTTTGATTCTCTGACAGGTTAGGTCTCTAATTCTCTGGCTTTGTATGCCTATCTATACAATGCTTAAACCAAAGAGAAGTCATGTGATGTTTTGCATCTGCTTTCATTTAGTTTTGAACTTAGGTGTGTTTTTGGCTGAAAAAACTGTGTGGTGATCTCTTTATTTATTACCTTTGAACTTCTTTGATGGAGCAGATGATAAAAAATTGAGAGTTCTTCAGTTGAACTCATGGCAATTATTCAGATTACTTCAAGTGCAATTGCCAGGCTTGTCTTGTAAAAATTTTCTGTGCGAGGCCTTCATAACTGATAGTGGATCTGGAGTTAGTGATTGTAACGGTGGCAAGGAGGAGATCTTTTGTTGCTTATATCTAAATGCTGCTACTCTTCATGATGCATGGAAAATTAGAGCAATATCAAGGTAGATATGTGATGATTCTGTTGTGCTAAATTTATGACATAACTGTAGAGAAAGTATGGTTGATCAAACTTTACATCATCTTCAACTCATGTTGTAGGTTCAATGGCACTGACAGCAGCATTGTTATTGCTGCATATTATGAGTTTCTCAAAAGAGCAAGTGAGTGGCTGTCACACAGATCAACTGATGTATGTGTAAAAATTGGTTGTTTCATATCCTGAAATTTTAAAATTATTCTTTTCTCTCACTTTCTGTTCTTTCTGGTGACAACCCATTGTACAGAAACCGATCAATTTACTTGTTTTTGGAATCACTGCGATTGCCATGTCATCTCTGATACTCTTGAGTCTTGTAATTCTCATACACAAAGAAGTTCCTCCTAGGGAGGAGAAGCACAGTCTTGATTATTTGAAGCCATGGAAGATGGATGAGGCATTTATTTTGCTTGGCATAATGATTATGGTTCTAAGTATGGGATCAAGTTCTATGATCGAGGAAGAGCATTATATTTGGCATTTTCTTACATCATCAATTATTCTGATATTTATCCGCAAGAGATTGCAGTCATTTGAACGTAATAGCAAACATGAATATCTCAATTTGATAAAAGGAGAAATCAAAATGTCAGGTGCTGAAATGAGTTTGTTATTCTTGATTCTTTTTTGTGGAAGAATTTTGAGAGGCTGGCATCAAGGTGGTGTGAATTGGACAAACCTTCCTGATGTATCTAAGTGGCTTGAACAGGACGGGAGTCAATATATAGAGTTGATACGGCTAACATCATGCGTCCTGATTACCTGTTTAGGCCTTTTTGCTTTGTATTTAATGATGTACAAGACTAAAGTTGTTCTGGTTGTTGGATTCAGCTTTGCAATGTTGGGAATTTTGATATTTCAACATGTTATGAAACATCAAGGTGCTTTTACATCATCCAGTAATGATGCTACCTTATCAATACAAATAATCTATGTTACCCTGGGAATCACCACTATTGCAGCTGTTGTGACTTTGCCATGGATTACGCCTGTGCAAAGTCCTAAAATGTGCTCAAGGTGGATCTCCAACAAGTTAACAGCACTTCCTGTTGAAATGCAGAATATGACTCTGATTTTGGAATTGAAAGATACTTTGTATGTGATAGGGTGTCTGTACATAACATTTTGGTGTCTCCTACAGTTGTTGCTGCAGCAACCTATTAATGCGATGCCTGTGTTGTTGCTCTTTGTACAAGTCTTGGCTAGCATGCTTATATTTTCTTCCAGTGAATTGCATCGTGAGCAATGGGTTGAGGTTAGTTGCACGATCATCTTATGAACAAAGGTCATTTTCTGTCAATATGAACTTTTGAGCTTGGCTTTATCTATGATAGCAATTGTGCCAACAATAATGATAGACTGGAGTTTCAAGATCTGACCTTTGCTACTACATATAATTATGTCAGTATGGATTTCATTATCACTATGGCGAAGTGTATGTTCTTCTTTTGAACTTGAAATTTAAACATAGATAAAATCCTTGGAAAATTCACTCGTATATTGAAAATTCTGGCAATTTTGATTTATATTCTTTACGTTCTGCTTAATCAACGTTGGCTATTCTCCTAACATCAATGAAGACCAACGTTGTCAGATTTGTTGACATCTAAAATTTTCATTTCATACTAGCCTCTTTTGACTTATTTTCCAGAAGGATCAGAATTACTGTAAAATTTTGCATATCATTAATTGTTTGCATGGTCTAGTTTATATACAAGAATGGAGGACTAGGTTTCTAGTTTTGACATCTAGCCAATATAAGGAGCACAAGTTGCAAACTGAAATGGTCACTTGTCCTGCCTGAAGTCACCAAGTTCTAATGCCTGATTGCTTCAAAACTGCTCCATACAAAGATTAACATATTCATAATCTGGATGCGAACTAGCAAATTGTACTTGGATAATGCCACCAGCAGTTGATTCTACACACGCATTTTTTGTCAGTGCATAATTTGAGTGTGAGCTCAAAATTTAATTCATGTACTGAATACTGTTGTCTTGCATTTTTGTTCCCAGATTTTGGCACTGTTCTATCTGGGATCAGCAGGTCATTTTGCTCTTGGGAACAGCAATACACTAGCAACCATTGATGTTGCTGGCGCTTTTATTGTAACTAACATTTTATTCTCTGGGCTATTATCATTAGAAAGCTTTAAACTTCGGTTCTGTGCTTGAAGACAGAATGTGAGATACCCATCTTCTAACTATTGAAAATATTTATTTACAGGGAATATCAAGTCACTCAACATTTCTGTCAGGTCTTTTAATGTTCATCATTACCTATGCGTCCCCTATGTTATTCTATATCAGTATGGTGCTGTACATCTCTGTAAAGGACACCATCTATTCTCTTCTTTCCAAGGATGGGAATTCTGGAGAAGTTCTCAAGACTATGCTTGGGTTTCCTTGCCTTGTTCCCCTGAGCATGAATTCTGTTTTGTTGACTGCATACACGATTGTGTTGCTGTTGATGAGGAACCATTTGTTTATTTGGAGCGTCTTTTCTCCGAAGTAAGTCTTCCCTGAATTTAGTGCTTTGACCGTTGATGAATAGTTGGAAACCCTGAACAATCCAAACTTTTTAAATTTGTTCACGAGGAATTTACCAAAAAAAAAGGAAATCTTAAAGAAGTTCTAGGGATTTTTCCTGAATCTGTGCGGCTATTATCATCTTCATAGATCAAGCATTGCAAGACTAGGACTCACATTGATCATTTTTCCTGCAGGTACGTTTATGTGTTTGTTGGTACTGCATGTGTGTACATTGGGGTCTTCATTGTAGCAGTGACTGTGCTTTATACATATATGGTTATCTTGTGGCATAGAAGAAGGAAGAGTTTTGCCTTCAGTAGCAAGCATAAAGGTACCCTGTCAACTAAGGAAAGAATAACTTAGTGTTGAACTGCTAGAATCAATTTTGAATTTGCCCCCATGAATATGGCTCTATTCTTTTTTTTTTTTTTTTGGTATGTGAAAATATTTGTTCATTTCCGTGAAAAACTGAAAATATGTAAGATAAATGACTGATTGATGGATGGAGTGATGCAAACCTGTACTGCGCAGACGATCTGAAGAGTGAAGATGCTCAAGGAAAGGACCCAAGTGTAAATTTGGATGCTTATTAATATTTAGCATCAAAATCCCTTACATTTACAGAAGCTAATTTGTTTAGCATACTACATTTGGGTGGAAAGGAACACATATACTTCCCTTCATATAATAAGTAGTTTTGTCAATGCTATAATAGTGGGTATTGTAATCCTCAAAAATAGATATTGCAAAACTCAAACATTATGCATATAAAGTTCAAATGGGTTGGTACCACAAGATAATTTGTTTTAGATGCAAGCAAACTCCTCTACCATAGCAATGAGTGTTTCTATTCAAATGATTACTTGTTTGGTACCCTAAAATTTGATTCCATGTGAAACCTAATTCCATCAAAATGGATTGAACCAGCTTCCACCCTTGTGCATTGTGATTTATGTTCACAATGAGCATTGGTGACATTTCTACCTAGCAATAATAGCATTCTATCTCTTAAACTCATTGCCATTCCAACTCGCCATCAATTTTTTTTTTCTCTTAGGTCTTTATGCACCTAGTTATTGGTCTGTACTCTATGATTTGTGAGCCCTAATTTTAAATTTTTAGAAAAAGTTTTTTTCCTTAATTTCGATTTAGGTGAATCTTGGATTGTGATTGCTACAATTGTCTTATTGATGTTCCGGGTTGCTAGATTTTTTGTTGTTTCATCTACCCCAATGGTTTTCGGCATAACTTCGAGTGGTTTAAGGTGTTGGCATTCTATTTTTTTTTTATTTAGAAGGATAATTTAGTCTTTACACCTCAACCATATGAATATCAAATAAAATCTATATAAAGATTCTATAAATATACCAAGCTAACTTTCAAACACTATTACCACTCCTATTTCAGTATTTCCCTTTTCACTCCCACTTTCTTTTCCCTTTTTACAAGCTTTCTTCTAAGACTTTCCAATTTAGCAAATGAAATCCTAATTATAGTCTCACTACTAGTTGTGAAGCAAACCATATTTTGCTTCAAATAGAATAAAGCAGTTACGTGTTGTTTAGGTCAATCCAAAATCTCAACTCAAAATAAACCTATAAGCTGATCTTCAACCTAGATCAACCGGACATTATATGTTTGGTTCGGGCTGATTTTGATAGGCTAATCAAGTTTATGCCTAACTTCAGCCAAAAAGAATATAGTGTAGTAAATAAAACTTTTTTTTCTCCTTTTGAATTATTGGAGTATACACCAATGGTATGATGTTACCAATATCAAGTCCTGAATCATTCCCTTTCAAGAAAAGCTTTCACAATTCAAAAAATATTTAAATTAGTTTATTTTAAATAATTTTACAGAATTTCAGTTAAACATATTAAAGGAATTTTGTTTTGATTTGTTGAAAGTACTTTTAAGGGTTTTTTAAACAAATATAATAAAACATTTAAATTATATTCAATCAATCATCAATATATAACAAGATGAAAGCACATCTAATATTAATCTTTGTTTTCTTTTTTTTTTTTTTTAGTGAGTCTAATGTAATCTCTTTAGCACCTTCATCCTTGCACACACATTTGCCAAATTCGAATGAACATTGGGTAAGTTCAAATTAAATTAAATGATAGTTAGGATGATAGTTGGGATTAGTTTGATTCGGTTCAACTCAGTCAATGAATGATTTCAGCTAATTCATGAATCTGCAGGGTGACAACTCTAAACCTTGACTCAAAAGGGCACCCGGAATCTCACTGGTCTCCACATCAGCTGATCTCTATTCTCTTACCCGCTTCCCTGAGACGCTCTGAGGCTGCATTGACTTGATTAAGACAACGACAATGGAGCCAGAAAAGGGCACCGCGGGACGCGGGTCCGGACCCAAACCCGAAAACTTACGCAACCTCAGCTTATGCACGTCGCTACTTCGTCTCCGTAACTTCTCAAGATGCCGCGAGTTCGCTCTCAAAATCCAAAGATCCGACCCAGATATCTCCGACACCGTCGATCGAATCCTCGCAATCACCGACGTTCACCTCGCCGCCGAGAGGCGCCTTCACGGCCACTTCGACTGGTACGCTATTCTTCAGCTAAGCCGTAATGACACCGGAAACCACCAACTCATACGGGATCAATTTAAGAGGCTCGCGCAGCTTTTGAACCCAAACAGAAATGAGTTTGCATCCTCAAATGAAGCGTTCATGCTCGTGCGCGACGCATGGCGCGTGCTTTCGGACGCAGAAAAGAGAGCCGAATACGAGCAGGTGATTGGCGATTGCGTACCCCAAGAACATTGCAAACGGAGTAGTGGGAGCAAGCAAGAGGGATTTGGCGTTGTACCCAGCAATGGGCGTAACGTGAATGTAGGTAACCAAAAAGCCGCATTTTGGACTATGTGCCCTTACTGTTGGTCTTTGCATGAGTACGAGAAGATATACGAAGACTGCTCTCTGCGGTGCCAGAAATGCAGGAGGGTGTTTCAGGGGATATCAGTGAAGCCTCCGACGAATGACATGTTAGTGATGGGGAAAGACCAATACTATTGCTATTGCGCGCATGTACCTTTAAGGTATCCACCATCACAACACTCAGAAGTGAAGGGAAGCAAGTCTGGTATGGAAAGGCCGTGGAGTATGGAAGGCTGGATGAAGAATGGAAAATCTTCTGTTGAGACCCCTGAGGACAATGACGTTGACAATTCATCAAAGAACTGCGGAATCGGAGAAGAGGAAAGGGTTTTGCGTGCTGAGCAAGCGGGGACTGGGGAATTGTATGGAGATTTGGGAAATGGGAAGCGGCGGATGAGGGTGAAAACTGTAGCTAGAAACACAAAGAAGATGACCGGTAACAGGATGAGAAACGAGGCACGTATTTCACGGGATAGTGATGGTGAATCGTTGGATTTGGATGCAGGAGATGGTGATTGAGTTGGAAATTACAGGAGGAGAATATGAAGGTTTTGTTAGTTTATGGCATGCTAATTAATGGAAGGGTTACAAAAGGTGAGGACTTGGGGTAACTTTTTGAGTAGTCCCAGCACTATGAAGCAGATTTCAGTGTTCTTGGCTTCTACTGACCCTGAAGAAAAAATATAGGGCCATAGTATAGTTATTGATAATGTACGACGTCTAGTAGGAAAAGAGGTGTTGCGTTGTCTTGTTATTTAACTGTTTCTGCAATACCAATTTTGTTCTGCAGATGAAAACGTACTGTAAATGTTTGGTTTCCTTGAAGATAATCTGTGTCAACTGAGCATAATCTGTGTTTTTCATTAAGAAAAGAAGGAAAAAAATGTGTCAACTGAACATGATCTGCTCCATATTCAGTTTATTCTAAACTTTGTTCATCCTGATGATGCTCAACCTGAAGTGGCTGTTTCTGGTTGGTAAGGTATAATGGAAGTCTTGGCGTGTATTTTGGCTGATTCATCATATTCAACTTACATTTTGATATGCGTATTCTGCTGAACTTCTTTCGTCGAGATGAGTGATTAAAATCTTTTGAATCAAAACGTTTATGAGTTTAGTTCAACTTGAAAATATCTGATCTAGTACTCATAGTACAATTATCATCAAGACATTACATGAACAGCTATGAATGGGATAGAAGAAATAACAGAAATTTGGGAACCGGAAGTTAGCTATAATGCCTTTACAGCCTTATGACATGATATGTTCTCTGATTTCAATAAGCCTTTCTTTGAGATGTCCGTGATTTGATTTGTGGCTTCTCTTGCAATCATAATCCTTTGCTTTTCTTCTCTCTTCCTAATTTGAAGGTTAGATGTGTGATTTTGTTTTTCAACTGATGAATATAAACTAGAAATGCATGTCATGTTGAATGTCTGAAGTGTCTCGTCAACGGAATGTGTTGAACCTGAAACGCTTTTCCCTTCTCAAGACCAAGATGATGAGCCAAAAGACCCTTAGGACTTAGCTGAGAATCCTGAAACTGATGCAAGTTGGTGGGCAGTCTGGTCATGCGTACAAAAGCTTCAAAAACAAAACATTAATAGATCTCATTCATAAATATAATGAAGGAATCGACTAATTACTTTATTACCCTCTAGCTGTACGTGAGTGAAGCTTGACGACTTGAGGGATATGCAGCCTACAAGACTAGCAAATATTGTATGCCCACAGATTTCTGAACAGGTAAATTATATGAATTTTTAAGATTGTGATTTATGAATGTATACATTCTCAGGCAGAAAAAGAATGGCAAAAAAATGAAACTTTTTCAGGTAGATGACATAAGAACAGATAATTTATTTATGCCAAAGATTCTAAAATTAAGTTGGAAATCATCTAACTTTTAATGCTGATTGAGTTATGACACGATCATCTTCTGATTTGTTATTAATAGAAAGCGAACAAATTCCCCTAATCCTATTAAATTTTGATATATTTTGCATTTACAATCAAATCATTTATACTTATTATAATAAACTATCTCCATTTTACCATATATTGTGTTCTAGCTATTCAAGGTAGAACTGTCTCCCAATCTTCTGCAAATTTGCATTACTTGCTTTTTACCTCTTTTCATCTCTGTATATGCAATCTGTTACAGAAAGAAATTCAACTTCAATTCAATGGTCTTACTTCGGCAGGTACAATGTTCCCATTTAAGGTTTTCATGGATTATTTTTTCTCAGTTAAAATTGTCTCCTTCATTCCTTTCTTCTTCTTCTTTTTTTTCTGAAGTTATTTTATTTTACTTGTACTAACGTATTTAGAACAGGGCATGCAGATTCAAAATTACTATAACTCGGAAGTATACAGGCTAAGAAGCAGCTTTCCTCGAGGAACTATCTCGGAGACGTACAGAAACTCATTCTTAAAACCAAAATCAAAGGCAGAGATCAAATTACTCGCTGCTAAGAAACACAGTAAAGCAGAGAAGAGACGCAGGATGCGAATCAATGCTCAATATGACGCCCTTCGCAAAATCTTCCCCAACTTGGCCAAAGTGAGCAGCACTTAACTTATCAGAAAATTATCAAGTTCACTTGCAGAGCCATGAATTGCAAGAATTACATAAAAATTTAAAGTATCTGTGGATTCCACCGCATGATACTCTCTCACTTTAGTGAATCAGTGGGTCCATCACTTCAAGAATTTCTCCAACCTATCTTGCAGACTATGCATTCAGTTTTCTTAGTCATGATATGGTCAGATTAAAAGTTAAAACCGACACCTCACACCTTCAGCCAGAGACCAGTGAATTTTATTTTACGAATTTCCATTCAATAACTCATACTTTCTGATAAAAATAGTTTATGACATGGAGTCAAAATTTCTACTGCATTGAAATTTTCATTCCATAGCGCATTCAGGATGTCAAAATTCCTTATTCTGTACTTTGAGTTGATGAACAGATGGACAAGGCATCAGTACTGGCGGAGACTGTAAGGAAAGTAAAGGAGCTGAAGAAGAATATATCAGAATTGGAAGCAGCTAGTGCGAGTAGCTCAGGAGAGATCACTGTGTTTCCCAGTGCAGTAGACAAGTTGAACTTGGAACACTGTAAAGATGAGGAGGGCATCGTGAAGGCGACCCTGAGTTGTGACTACAGGTCAGGGTTGATGTCGGACATCACAAGTGCTCTTAGGTCTGTGAGAGCCGAGGTGGTGAAGGCTGAGATGGTGAATGTAGGTGGGAGAACCAGAAATGTGTTATGGGTTCATGGCTTGGAAAATGGAAATGGAGGGATGGTTGTTCTGAAGAGGAATCTGAAGGTTGCCATGCACAAGCCGACCTTCAAGATGCATCGTCTGATTCAGTTATTGTGACTTTTCGGTGTTGTAATTTTCAGGGTTACTTAGAGTGACGCAATAATCAAATTTATTATAGTGTTAGGATATGTAAGCACAGGATAGTAATCACTCTGTACTCTGTAGAAGTGAGGTTATATAGGGCTAGCCATGGCTTGCTCACATTTCATCTGCTAAAGCTAATCGTGTTTGTAAATTGTAATGTTTGTTATATATTTATAATTCTTCCTTAATTTATTTTGTTTAAAGGTGGGCTGATACAACCCGCCCTGCCTAATATATTAAAAGAACTGGTTGGCCAGCTTTTAATATTTTGATTCTAAAAAACCTTTGAAATTTTAATTTGATTAATTACGACCTTTGTCTTGTATTGAGAGCTTGGTTAAATATTTGATTTTTCATTTATATTGATAACTGAATTCGTTTAATTATGTAACTTCACGATAATATTGAAACGACTTGAATTTAATTTATAAAAAATTTGTCAATTGTAATCACTTTTAAAATTAAAAAACTGAGGGGCAAAAAGTGGGCTCGGCACTTCAGCTTGCAATCCGTAGCAGGCAAACCTGTTTTTGGGAGACGGACCCTTTCTTTCACTGCTACCAGTGTCACCTTTTAGTTCCAGGCAAAATCATCCACATTTGGAAAAGCCACACATAAGGATGGGTCACTACAAAAAATTTACTAACTTTAATCTATTTGTATATACCTGTCATTAAATACAATTGGGAGGGAATTATATTGGGCACCGTTCAAAATAACTTTCCATATCCAAAGGGTATTGTGGGGGGGCTTAACAGATGAGGGATTGCTAATCCGGTAGGGTTCTATCAGTAAACCAGCTCAGTCACTAGCACAAATTCCCTCAAAAGGGGGAAAATGAAAGGCATTGCCGTGAGCTTGTAGCTTCAATTCTTGCCAACTTCATTGATGCTATTTCCACAGCAAGAAACAAGAGTGAGGACACTCTCTCACCGCTTATAAAAGATCAGATTTCTGCTACAATTGTCTTTCAGCGCATCTTCCAATTTCTGAGCCTGATCAAAATCAACTTTAAAGGTAACCATGGTCGTGCCATCTTTACCAGTATCATAATCCTGCTTGATGCCTTCAACACTAAAAGACTGCAGCTGAAAATGACAAAACCATTGCGCGTCAATGAAAGCAACATCAAAGTGATCGATCATAGTGTCAATGCAGCTCAAATTCATTTACCATGACAACCTCTGGATTATCTTGAACTACTTGAGGGAGGGAAGCAGAACATAGTGCAAGAGATGAATGAAGGGTGAAAAGAAACCCAAATATCAAGCTCAAAATAGATGGAGCTATGAAAACTTAATTGCAGGTCAGTCATGATGATTAATATATACCCAAAAATTTAGAAAAAAAATGAAGAGAAAATTCTTGTACTTTTCCAAGTTTTCCCCCGGTCACTGCTACTAACTCAAGTTTTTCCATGAAACTACTTAATATGCATACTAATAGACAAGTAAAGGAGACATTAATATGAATGTAAATGAACTTACCTGGTGGTAGACCACTCCCAAAAGGTCAAAAGGAACCTCTACTCCCATGGGCACCTAAATTTCATAAACACATCCACATCATAAGCATATTGAGATCCGGAAACTTCCAAGAGGTGAAGCTCCACAGAAAAGAAATCAAAGATTCATTATAGTGCAAGCAAAGAACTACCTTGGTTTTCACAAGGCATGTTGGGGCATTTCTCAGGCATTCTGACGCAACTCCACCATAAGCCCTGACCAATCCTCCAGTGCCTAATTTGATACCTCCAAAATACCTGGAAGTTAATATACATAATAATATAGGTTATATTTCATATCCAGTTTCCAGATTATGAAAATCACGTTAGGTTAATAAAATTGCACAGGCCTATATAAAAAAAATGACAAGGATGGAAGCTACGAAATACAAAAGCCCACTAAACTGGGCAAAAGGACTGTCAACCCCTGAACATCATCGACATTGGAGCTTACTGGTTTTATCAACTTTAATTCACACCATACAGGGCTCGACTAACGCCAAAACTATAATCTTGTGTACAAGATCTCCGGCAACAAATAAACTTGAGGGAAACTGCCACCCTGGCAGTTCCAAATTATACTTGCTTAGTTTAAACCAATAAGTTTGGCAAGTAAAAAATTTAGTGAGATTGCTTGCACATATATGCCAGCGAAATTTAGAGAAAGAGAAACTAATATAGACAAGTGAAAAGTAAAAAAAAAAAAAAAAACAATGCTGCAAAGACTTTAACCTGATCACAACCACCATTACTCTATCTATTGCAGAGGATTCAATAGCAGAATGTATTGGTTTCCCAGCTGTACCCGAAGGTTCACCATCATCATTGGAACGGTATTGATCTCCCACCTGAGATAAACGGGGGAAACAGATAAAGCTAAAAAAAATGACACAGAAAGATAATCATGAGAACAGAATCGAATGCCTTGCTAAAGTTTGCACACAACATAACTCAAGGTAATAAGTGAAAATGCTATATCAGGAACTGAACTCCCAATCATTTTATCACATGTGATACCAATGATTGAACAAGGATAAGCATAATCAGCCACCCTGAGGCCGAGGCATTCCTAAACTAATCACCAATTTTCCATATTGAGCTGGAATCTCAACCCATTCTCGAGGTAGCAGTTAACAAAAATCTCCAACTCTGAGGCCATAGGATGGGCAAGTAAAGATATGACTAACTCCAGGCATATAATCATATCCTACCACTCCTGATCTTCCTTCCAGTGGATTATTCACCTAAAAGGCAACAAGCTAAGCTAGGGAAAAAAAAACGTATGCAATGGGAAGCGTCAAAATGCTATTCGGCATTCAGCCAAAAAAAAAACCTTTACCTTATAAGCCCAGCAATTGTGAGTAGCACGGGGATCCCGAACCTACAATGAAAAAAAGGTAATCAACTCGTAGAAACAGAAGAAACATATATACTTGAGAAATCAACAACTGTGAATGAAAACTGACTAGCGTATTGGATTTACCACTAAGGAAAAATGAAAAGGGGTTGAATAAAGAGAGGACCTGGGAAAGAAAAGACATGGCGGATTTCTCATCGGAAATGGGGCCAGCAATGGCAATAAATTTGCTTTTTTTTATCTCCTTCTCGAAGGTGACCTTCTCTTGGATAGTGGTGAAAGCCCCTGAATTGCTGCGGCTGGAGCTGGTCATGGTAATGTTCTTGGCTCTGGCGAAGGAGACGAGGGAGGCGTAGAAATGGCGATTTAGCTTGAGGCGTTGATGGTAACTGGGTATGGTTACTGCCGCTACCATTTATAGGATTCCCTCCGGAAAGTTTCTACGATATGGAATGGTCGGTATTCCTGCCGGAATGAGCATCCTTCCTTATTCCTCACTGCCTCAGCCCTCAAGTTCTACTATCAATGTTATCATTGTCATTATTATTATTATCTTGAACTTGAATGAATCATACACTATGGTTTAAAACTTTTTCAAATTATTTGTAAAAATAAGAAATAATGAAGAAAAACGATTAAATAATTTTTTAAAAAAATCTCATATTTATGAAAAATAGAAATAAGGCAATAAAAGAATTTATTTAATAAGAATTGGGTCCTAAAAATTTTATTTTGTTAAATAAATTTATAAATAGCATAGTTCCAACTTACTTGTCTATGAACCGTAACGATTCAGACAATTACAAGTGTCATGATTTCAACTGTAAATCACTATAAGTAACTAAATTTTTGTATTTAGTTTTCATTTTGGCCGGGAATAATACAGTACATAAGATAATCTTTTTTTTTCCAATACATGGGATAATCACAGTTAGGCCCTAAGATAAAAAAAAAATCTCATAAATACTAAAGACTTATCAATGAACCACTTTCACTTATTATTGATAAATATTATATCCTTTGATTAGGACATAATTATGATTCTCTTTTTATGTATTACTGTCTTATGCCTTAATATAAAAATTATTTAACTTTTTTAGAAAAGATAAATAAATTAAATATATTACTTAAAACTATTTTTTTATATGTATCATTATATGATATATCATGTTACCAATCAAATAAATTAATTTAAAAAATAATAAATATGATATATTTAATTTTCTTAATTTTTTTTTTAAAAAATAAATTATACACAAGGTGCCGCGATAGACAACTATCTACGGAGGGATTCCACACAAAACGAAGCGGAACCGATTTCTTTATCTTATCTTTGTTGGTGGTTTGGACATGAAGCAAATTATTTCGTGCATGCAATATGCAAACTACTTCACAATGAATGATTAAAAAATTCAAAATTTGTAAGTAAGGGGACAGCTTAGTTGATTCACTCAATTTCAAGTACCTCTTGCCTATTAGTCTTTCTATGTGAAAATCATTTAACATTTGTACTAATAACCCTATACTAGGGAAATTATTTATGGATGAAATGCTCTCGTAGAGACAACCAATTTTGCAAATGGGGAATTATTACAAGATTCTAAAAAAAGAATTTAAGCACTTAAAAATCTAACGAGTGAAAAACGTGTAACATAGAGTTCCAATATGAAAAATGACATATTTATATTATTCACATGTCATTGAAATTTCTTGATAATTAAATCCATCCTTTTAAACCCTATAATTGTTCTCCTTTTTTACAAATTCAAGGGAGAGTCAATGGGTGTTATGAATAGATCATGAGTAACATGTGTTTTTTTTTTTGTATCATCAATACAAAAATATGCAAACAACTTGAAATTATGAATATGATTAAACTTGTGACATTTCAATATTTCATTTAGAGAGAGTTCAATATCATTATCACATTATGTCATAAGGACATTAATTGTGTAATTATATTAATGAAGAAAGAAATTCGTGTTTAATGTGAAGATTGACAGGTTAGTCCTTAATTGAGGACGACATGGTTAAAAAACTGCTAATTAGGAAAATAAAATTGGCATAGTGAAAAATAAACAAATGAAAAGTTAAATTTATGATATCATCAATATAACTTAACAATTGCGAACAATAAAACAACATTCATTCCTCCACCAAGCACATCAATTAAATTACATATATTTATTTTTAAGATCCAAAAAACAGAGTTTTATGGATCTATATTTTAACATTTTATATATCAAACAAATAATTAAAAAGTATATTGTTGCTTTAGCCAAGTGGTTAAGTGCATGGGGTTTTTCCCCACGCGAGTTCGGCGACAAGGTTTGTTTATCTTTTTTTCTTTCCTGTGAAAAGAACATAAAGGGCATTTGTCCCCACACACAGAGGACAAGGTCAAGCAAAGACCTCAAGAATAGGATTCACATTCGATTGCCCTTCACCTACGCGTCTTGACCAATCACCCACCCCTTTATCCTCTTCCCTCTCATTTTGTTCTTTTCTTCCATTAATGGTAGCTCTCCGAACTCAGCACAGCACATTGATGTGCACATTTGTATTAGTGGCAAAAGTTACTTTTCCAATATGATTTACAGATTACAAGATAAGTATGTGAAAGAATTCTCATCTTATGACGTATTATTCCCCTCTCATCCCATTGCATTCACTCAGCAGGGCTCTCCCATGACCTTCTTTGTCTTCTCTCATTGATCCTTCCCCGTACTATTTTGTGCACCCTCACTTTATATACTCTTCAAAATTCAGCTTCCATTAATTAACCATCTATAGACTATAGATACACATTTAGACATGCTCACATGCGCATGGGGAGAAAAAACGCAGTTTTGTAGTATATATATCGTACGTCCAAACTTGTACCTCTTTATATAATTCCCTTTGTTTCATATATTATAATAATAAAAATAATAAATCACTCCGATCCAAGGGTAAAACAGGAATACCGATAGGTTAGAATTCTGAAATTATATTATTAAATGAAAGTTAATTCATTGATTGTATATGTAATGGTTCATTATTAATTTAACCAACGCTCTTGCTTCCTTCCTCAAAAGGAGTTTTAATTGCGTCTTTAAATTGATGTCCAAATTAAACTTAAAACAGTTTTGGTCATAAATAAATGTGAGAATGTGAGTGTCCAACAAAATAATATCTCTTTGCTATAAATATTTTTTTTTTTTTTTGGCTATTAAATTGCTCTTTGAATTCCGCTGTCGCTCATACCTATCAATTCGTTTCTTGGTTGTGTTATGACCTCTCTTGTAGTTTCTTTGTTCCGTGCTTACTCTCATATCTCTCAAATGCCCCTCACGTCCTTCTTCTCATTTCCCGATTTCCCCTAACATGAGCCCTAATTCGTCCTCCTCTTGGTTCTTCCTCCAGAATCTCCCTTCTTTCTCTCTCTCGCGTTAATTTTTCTGATCCTGAGAAAATTGATTCCGGATGACTATCAAAGGTTTTGTTGAGGGAGGCATAGCTTCCATTGTTGCTGGATGCTCCACCCACCCTCTCGACCTCATCAAGGTCAGAATGCAGCTTCATGGCGAAACCCAGGCTTCGAACGTTCGCAACCTCCGAACTGCACTCGCCTCCGGCAACGTCGTGCCACCTCCGCCTCGTATTGGTTTTATTAAAGTCGGCGCTCGGATCATTAAACAGGAAGGCGTTGCCGCTCTTTACAGCGGCGTATCCGCCACGGTCCTTCGTCAGACTCTCTACTCCACCACCCGGATGGGACTCTACGATTATCTCAAGCATAAATGGTCCGATCCAAAAGCCGGAGGTAACATGTCGTTATCCAGGAAGATCACCGCCGGTTTGCTGGCGGGAGGTGTGGGAGCCGCAGTTGGAAACCCCGCGGACTTAGCCATGGTTCGCATGCAAGCCGACGGCCGTCTTCCGCCAGCTCAGCGAAGGAACTACAAGTCCGGGGTGGACGCCATTGTACGAACCGTGAAGCAAGAGGGAGTGACTAGCCTGTGGAGAGGCTCGGCCCTTACTGTGAATCGTGCGATGCTGGTGACAGCGTCGCAACTGGCGACTTACGACCAGATCAAGGAGGAGATACTGAAGAAGGGGTGGATGCGCGATGGATTCGGGACCCACGTGACGGCGAGCTTTGTGGCTGGTTTCGTGGCGGCGGTGGTAACAAACCCGGTGGACGTGTTGAAGACGAGAGTGATGAACATGAAGGTGGAGGAAAGTGGGCAGCCGCCGTACTCCGGCGCCATAGATTGCGCCATGAAGACGGTGCGAGCAGAGGGTCCGATGGCGCTTTATAAAGGATTTATACCGACGATTTCAAGGCAAGGACCCTTCACTGTGGTGCTGTTTGTGACGCTCGAGCAGGTTCGTAAGTTGCTGAAGGATTTCTGAGGAACAGATCGCTGCCATGGACGATGATCCGCGCAGCTTGGATTGAAAGTGTATAGAAGAAAGATTAATGATTTAGTTCTTTAAATCATGGTTCTGTAACTCACTAGATTTTGCTATATATAACTTGTGTCATTGAAATTTTGACAAAATAGTATTTTCATTTTTTCAGTCTAAATTACTCAACAGTTTCATGAATTTTAAATATAATTCCATTAGGTTTTAATTATTATTTGATAACGGATATTGAGCCAATTTTAAAATATTAATTGTTTTTTTTAATTTTGAGAAAATATGTGGTAGAATATTTAAATAATCCGTACTCATACGTTTATTATGCACCAAATTAATGAAGCATATATTGAAATATGTATGTAAGTAAATAAGCAATAATTCCTATAGAAAATTAATGTGACTTTCTTTCTATGAATAGAAAAAAAGGGGTGCTAATATAAAAAATATTACTCATAGATATCAGAGCTCTAACTCAATCCAATAGTATTTGGTCCAGCAAAATATCGACTAAATCTTAAAACTTGCGAACTATGTGGATCAGTTAGAAAAAGTGTTAGAATATCGAATAGCTAAGAGGTTGCAAGAAAAATGGAGAGCTCTAACCCTCTATAGCTCAATTGGATTGAAATTTGTGTTGTTTGAATTATAAACCACCAGGGCTTTCAAGTGACAGATTGTTGGAATATACTATTTCAGTATGGGTTAATGTTGGAGGGAATTCCTCTTACATGCTTTCCCCAGAATGGCACAGGTTATGAGTTACTACTTCGATGAATTAACAACAGTTAAAAACTGCTGCTCAAACCATCGTAGAAGACAAAGCAACACCGTAGATCAAGCAAGAGGTTTTGAGTTGCAAACGGGTCCAACCAAGAAATGGGGCTGCTCTATCATCAGATAATGATCATACTCGCTCGTACCTCGATGTAACAGTTCTTGAGTTGTCCTAGGAAACGAGAGAGAAGGATTTGAGCGTATGTGAGTGGAGTGGACATGCCAGAGCTATTAATTACCAGCACGTAAGAGAACCGAACGATGTCTACCACCTCTCGGCTCTCTAGGTTTGAAGTATCTAATATGTCTCTTTCTATGGCCCTTTATAATGTCTCAACTTTCCAGATATTTTTTCTTTTTTCTAATTAATTATACATACCATGGCAGAAGACATAGAGACGCCATAGATCAAACCAGCGGTGTTGAACCAGGGCTTTGGAGGTCAAAATGGCGTGAAGATTGAAAAGAGCGAGTGGCCATTGGAAGATGAACTCGAAGAAGACTATTACCAAGAAGAAATGGCGCTTCACTGTAGTATCATGAGATAGTGACCATACTCGTTGTTGGGTTGGAATAATAGGAAGCTTGGATAGTGAGTGTGAGGTATGATGAGTTGGAACTGCCACATGGTTTGAATGTCGAATTTGCAGAAATATTGAAATAGTCTCTGCGTCTCTCTCTGTATCTCCGTACATACATTATGTAAAATGTAGATTACGGCTCTAACAAAGTCAATTCAACGTTGTACAGAAGGAGATAATTATGGAGAAAGATGCTAAAAGAATAATAAAGAAAGAAACAGTGGCCCACGCAGAGAACCCTTTTCCCCCATGAAGCTGCCAAGCCTTCATCCTCGCGCTTTCCTTTGTCCAGTGATAACTATCTCCTCCTTCTAACTGACCTTCCGTTATTCTTCTTGAACTTGTGCCTAATTCTCTCGATCGATCTCAAAACGGCAATGCTAATGAAAATCTCAAAGCTCCTCGTTGATCCATTGTTCTGGAGAATTCTGGGCTTTGGGTCAAGCATAGTCGCACTTACCTGTTTTGCCCTGAGTCCCTCTTTCCAAGAATTGTTTGGCAGGTGGAACCTGTTCAAAAGAGCCATCTACAGTGTCATTAGTTTGAGCGTAATCACAATGATGCTCTTTGTTAAGAAATGCAGGAGATTTACTGGATCAGTTCTGGTGAAAGCACATGTGGGTTTTCTGGTTTTGATGCTTACCTCTCTCTGTTCCCTTTGGCAAGACCTAGTTAGCCAAAACCAGAACCAGGAAAAGGGATCACGTGGCAAAATCCTAAACATGTGTTCGTTTGGGGCATTTGGGTTGATGTCCCTGAGCTTGTCAAGGCAGCTTCAGCTTGGTTTCGAAGTGGGTATCTCCAATTTCTTGTTTGGGAGTTTCTTGGTTTTGCTGATGAAGATGGACTTCAGATTGGCCCCACTTGCAGCAATCTTGTGCTACGTGCTTATACACATCCGATCCTTTATAGGTTGTCTGAGGGAAATGCGTCGGCGTGTTCCTGTTGACTCTAGCGACACAGCACTACTTACCGATATAGAGAGTGGTGGTAACCGCAGTATTGATTTGCAACCAATGATCAGTAAGACTGAATTCAATCCTTTTAGCCTTTCTTCTCCTTATCATTGAAAGAATTAGACATCTATTAAGGTTGAATAGTTTGAAGTTTAAACCAATTCGATAGGAGTTTTCTTGACATTATATATCTTCAATTTTTTTAATCAATCCATGTTGCGAACTGCGCAAGGAAAATCTTGACTGAACAAGAAACCTTACCTGAACTAAATCTTGATATTGAATTGCTCAGAGATCAGGAGTGGTCAGAAATTTCATAGATCAGATTTTTTTTTTTTTAATTTTTGTGTCTTTAAATATTCTATAACCTGTGCATTGTTCATTATTTAAAACAGATGTCGAAGAAACATTTTCGCACAAAAATGGGTTACAAGAGCATGCTGAAAGGTCCCATATGCCACTTCCCATTTACCAAGCAGTTAATGTTGGACTTGCACATGACCCACAATTCAGGTCAGCAGTATCGGTTGATGGAAAGAGCTATACTTCAAAAAACGTTTTTCCCAATCGAAGGGCTGCTGAACAAGAAGTGGCAAGACTTGCTTTTAAGCACTTAACAACAGGGGTCAAAGATGAAGGCCTCTCTCTGATTATCGAGGTTTGTTAGTTAGCATAGTATTGTAGTTTCAGATTATTGGTTAATAATACTCTGAATTCTAATATTAGCACTTCTGCTTGTTATCATGTTCCAGAGACCAACTTCTTTCAAGTCTATCTTAAATGAATATGCTAGGAAGAAGAATCTAGAGATTGAATACGACACTGATACACATGAAGGGTTAGCTGGTTTTTTATCGAATTTGATTTTCAATGGTAGGCACTATGTTGGTGATCCTGCAAGAAAGAAAAAGGACGCGGAGCAATCTGCAGCATGTGCTGCTGTTCTTTCAAATCTGGAAAGCTTCCTTCTTTAATGCAGGTGATTCCAGGTTTGATGCTTCCTTCTGAGGTAATGAAAGCCATAATTCGAATTCTGTAGGTATCACCTATAGTAAAATACTCTGAACTTCCAAATGTGTCTGTGCAAGCAGGTTAACAAAAGAATAATAGTTCAAACATGAAAAGGGCAGAAAATAAGAATGAAGAGCTGGCCAAAGAGAAGTGTCGGAGTAAAGCTCTGTACTGTTAGGCTCCTACATATATGAAGTCTGGATTTTACTGTCTTCGTTCTCATTTGGACCGTATGCTCTCACTGGGCTTTGTGTGAAGAAAAATATAGAGAAAAAAGGGACAAGGATTGCAAGATGAAAGCAAGTCAAGGAGGGCATATGAATGGAATGGATATGGCCAGTGTTTCAGAAATTTGAATTGAAACAGAGAGAACAGAGTGCAGCTTGAGACTTGCAGGAAATTAAACCATTGCATATTGCAGTTTGTCCATTTGTATTTATTCCATTGTGTCATGGATAATGACGAAAAAACCAAAATCAACAAGAGGCATATACTTCAACCGTTCACTTCTCTCCTTTTCCTTTCAAATTTTCATTCTACCCTTGTAAAAAATATATAGTTGAGATTTAATATTTTATAAAAAGTATTATCATAAATATATAAAATTAAAATGCTTAAATTTGACTTGCACAGTTTAAAACCACAATACAAAAAAAAAGTGGAAAAAATATTTTATTAAGTATTATATTTGAATAATCTAGTTTTTACTTTACATAAAACTCGTAGTCTTACTACATAAAAAGCGGATCACCTTGATGTTAAACCAAACCAAATGGTCTGAAACCCATTTCATCCCAACCAATTATTCCAGTTTAATTGGTTCAGTCTCCTCTTTGAGTCGTTATTTGACCAGACCGAACCATCTTGTATTTTTTAGATACTATAGACCAATATCCAACATATTTTTGGATAATATTACCAAGTATCCAAACAACCTATTAATTTAATTTGGGGTTTAGTCATAGTCATACTCAAAGCTCTTCACCCGAAACAGAGAAACTTTTTCTAGACCCAATGGGATGCTATTGGTTCCAAGATCTGTAATTTGGTTAAACAAACCCTTATGGACCCTTCCATAATTAAGGCGGTCAATCATATCAATATTGTACTAATTTCCAAAGTTAAGAATTCTATCACTCTGAAAGACATAAGATCTATTTCTCTATGTAATGTCATTTTCAAGGTGTTGACAAAGCTTCTAGCTAACAAATTCAGACTAATCATGAATGAGTTAGTAGAGCCTGAGTAAAGTAGCTTAATCGCAACTTGATCAAGTTGTGATCACATAATAATTACACAAGAGGCCATACATCTCATGAGATCTTAATCGGGAAGAAAAGATTACATTGCTGTCAAGGTAGATATGAAGAAGGTGTATAATAAACTTGACTAGGGATTTCTTGAAAACACTTTGCGAGAGGTGGGGCATCAGGATAACCTGATCCGTTTGATAGTAGGATGTGTTGGTACAACCACTATGTGGGTCCTATAGAACGGGATGGAAGGTTTGAACTTCATACCATCTTGAAGGATCTGCCAAGGGGATCCGCTTAACCCCTACTTATTCGTCCTCCGTATGGAGAAATTAGGTCACTTGATCAAGGCCGAATGTAAAAATGATAGATGGAAACCCCTTTGTTTTCCTAATGGTCGCCTTCTCCTTTTTCACCTATTCTTCACGTATGATCTCCTTCTTTTTGCCGAAGCCTCCTCAAGCCAAGTGAACATTATTAAGCAAACTATGGATAGACTATGCGGGGTCTCAAGGCATAAGATAAATCTATCCAAATCTAAATCCTTCTTCTCCAAGAATGTTAGCCTTGAAAGAGAGGTAAGTTTAAGCCACGTGTTGGGTATCAGAACCACAACTGACCTAAGTAAATACCCTGGTGTCCCCTTCATTCACTCGTGTATAAGCAAAATGACTTTTGGCCACATAATGAAGAAGGTTTAGTCAAGACTTCATCGTGGAATGGGAAATGTCTAACTATGACTAGAAGGCCGGTTCTTATTAAAGCAATTATCTCAAATGCAGCAATTCTGTCTTACCAAATGCGATATGTCCTCTTACTAAAAGGAGTTCTTTGGGAGACTAAAAAGGTTAGCAGCAATTTCTTATGAAAATAAAAGGAATATGCATCTTATTGCTTGAAGCCAAACTATGAAATGCAAGAAATGTGAAAGTCTTTGTATCAAAAACCTTGAATTGCAGAACAAAGCTTTCAGTGTAAAACTTTGCTAGGGCTTGATCACCAAACCGATACTCTGTAGGTCAAGTACCTTAAAGGCAAGTATAATTGTGGGACGCAACCAATGCCCATGATCATCAGGAAAAGTTCAATTCCCTCACTTGAAAGGCTAATACTAATGTTTGGGAGCTATTCTTTTTCGAGGTTGAGAGAAAGGTGAATAATGGGTTATCCACTAAAGCCTGATGGTAACTATGAACACATTTGGATAAGTCCCTTATTAAGTTTGTCATTGATAATGTAGAGCACATTAACTCAGAGGATCAAGTTAAGGATTTCATTATTCCAAGTGGGTAGGTGGGATGTTAAGAAATAGGTGACTTTCCTCCCTGCCCATATTATTAGATCCGCCCTTCGGTCAAATCCCCCGTCAAATGATATGGATGATGAGTTCTCTTGGAGAGGTTCTCTTGATGACACTTCCTCTGTCAAATCATCTCATGCGTTCCTTTCAAAACCAGTTGATGCTAACCCTTTCTAGCACAAGATTTGGCATTGGTCATTTCCTAAGAAAACAAAATTTTTCCTGTGGCAAACAACTCATGAGAAACTCATTACTAACTCGATTCAAGCCAGGAGAGGACTATCAAGGATGGGAGATTCTCCTTTCGGGTGTCAGTGTGAGGAGGGTGTTATTCATGCTCTTCAAGATTGTAAGAGAGCAAGGGATGTATAGAGAGAGTTTCTTAACCCCAACATATATATTGCTTTCTTTTTTTTTGTGATTTGCTGGATTGGCTATCATCGAATGCAACACACTAGCCTAGTAAGGCGAGATTTGGGTGATGACCATGGTCAAAGATATTTGCTCATATATATTGGACAATATGGAAGACCATATGTGTGCAAATATTTGAATCTAACGAATTTTCAACAAAAGAAATTTTCAAACAGTGCATGTTCCATCTCATGGAAAATGCATCTAGGGGAAAATTTATCCACAAGATTTTCTAAAGTAACTCTGCTACGGCGATGCATTGGACACCGCCACCAAGTGGCGGGCTCATCAGAGATGATTAGGTTCATTGGATAATGGGTTTTCAAAGGGCACTTGAACAGGTTACAATCACTACAGTAGAGATTTTAACCATCCAAACAGGGTTGGAAGTGTGCCGCTCCTTGCAGTTCACAAATATCCAAGTCTTCTCAAATTCTGTAGAAGCAGTCAATATTTTACCTAGAGATCGAGGACCTGCGCACCAGTTACACTAGGAAGTCGAAGTAACCCATCACTTACTATATAGAAGTTGGAACATAGAGTTATATCATACACCCAGAGAAAGTTTGATGTGTGTTAATATCCTAATAAAAGAAACTTGTCCAAGAAGTTCCTAGACTCATCTTCTGTTAAATGCTCCACCAAGTTACAAGCGTTACTTCCTTCTTAATCAGTCTTTTGTGATGGGGTTCAATTTAACTAGTAGCTTTTCTTTTTTAACCCTAGCTTTCCTTTGTAATTCAAAAAAAAAAAAAAAAAAAGCTCTCCACCCCTTCCAATGGGTATGTTTAGAGGGAATCAAACCACCTTCAATTTGATATTGTTGAAATAGACCATTGAATTTCTACGCATTTTAATCTATCACTTATCATAAGAAGATTGCTAATGTTAAGAGGGAGTTAAATTTCATTTCTCAATAATATTTTAAAATTTTGGGAGATCGTTATCCACTAATTAGAGATTTATTAATGTTGTTAAATGATCAATTTTTCCCAAAATGTTTACTCATCCCTTTCCTCTCCTCTTAATTAGAATCCTTTCTTTCTCGTCCTTCCTTCTCTCCCAACGGCAGCCTCCTTAGCCACAACAACCTCCTACAATATTACTAATTGCTTAACGGCAAAATTAATTGTATGGGATTTAATTTTAAAAGTTAAAAACATCATGGAAATTAAATTCAAACTTTGAAGGGTCTTTGTAGATTTTTAGCCTTATTTTTAAAAAATATTTTTTAATTATTTGTTTTAAAAATTATGGCTTAACTAAAACTCTTTTTAATATAGATAATGAAATTCATGATCTTGATTATATCAAATTCTCTAATCATATATAATCATATATTCTATTTTTAAATATATTATCAACTAAATATAAATCCACGTAAAATAAATGTAGCTTATGATGATTCGTAATTAAAAAATTTTACACAATCGATATGATGAATTTGATTGAAGTTTTTTATGTATGAACTTAGATATGGTAAGCTAAAAATATGAATAAATTTAAGAGAGAAAATAAACAAATAAATCTAAAAATATAAATTAAGTTAGAAGAGAAAATAAATAAATTTGTCATTATATTGGCAAACTCGTCAACTGGTCAACGACGGAGGGAGTAATGAAGAAGGAATTAGCATCCCACACTGAGAACCCTTTTCCAAGGAAATGTGAACTCTTCATGCTATGGTGCTTTCCTTTGTCTCGTATTAAAAATCTTCTCCATTCTTCGTAAACTTATGCCTAACCTTTCTCGATCTCAAAAAAATGCAAATGCCAATAAGAATCTTAAAACTCATCCTCATTGATCCAATATTCTGGAGAATTCTGGGCTTTGTGTCAACCGTAGTTGCATTTACCTGTTTTGCCCTGAGTCCCTCTTTCCATGACTTGTTTGGCAGCTGGAACATCATCAAAAGCGTCATCTACAGCGTCATTAGTTTGATCCTAACCACCTTGATGCTACTTATCAAGAAATGCAGAAGATTCACAATATCAGTTCTGGTGAAAGCATATGTGGGTTTTCTGGTTATGATGCTTTCCTCTCTCTTTCCCTTTGGCAAGACCTAGTTAGCGAAAACCAGAACGAGGAAAAGCGATCGTGCGGCAGAATCCTAAACCTGTGTTCATTTGGGGCATCTGGGTTGATGTCACTGAGCTCGTCGAGGCAGCTTCAGCTTGGATTCGAAGTGGGTATCTTCAATTTCTTATTTGGGAGTTTCTTGGTGTTGCTGATGAAGATGAACTTCAAATTGGCCTGACTTGCAGCAATCTTGTGCTACACCATCACACATATCCCATCCTTGTCAGATTTTTTCGTGGAAAAGCGTGACCGTGTTGACTCTATGGACTCAGTATTTGAAGATATAGAGTGGTTCCCGCACTAGTCATTCGAAACGAATGGGTAAGACTGTGGGTTCAATCCTTTTCATCGATGAAATCAAATTGCTGCAATGGTCTGGTTCTCAAAATTTGACAGGACTTAACTTAATCTTATATACCTTCCATTCTTCAACGTGGGAGTTATACTTCAATACAAAGAACAGGATGGAGTGAAATGAAAACTTGTTAAGTGAGATCTTTTTGTGCCTTCAAATAATTTGCAACTTTTGCATTGATCGTTCATACTATTCTCAACAGATGTTCCAGAACTATTGGCGGAGTATGCCGAAAGGTCTGGCATAGCACTTCCCACTCATCAATCTGTGAATGTCGGACTTGAACATGCCCCTGCATGGTTCAGGTCAACATTATGTGTTGGCTGGAAGATCTATACTTCAAAATTCAAATAACGTCTTCTCCGATCGAAAAGCTGCTGAACAAGATGAGGCTAGACGTGCGCTTGAGCACATAAACCACAGGGGTCAAAGATGAAGGGCTTTGTCTTATTCTCGAGGTTTGTTGGCGTAGGATTATGATAGTGTCTTGCTTTTATTCCTTTATATGTAGAGAGATGTGCTATATATGTATGTATATACGTACGTACGTATGTATTCTTAGGATCGTTTCTATTAGACTGCAGGTTAATAATACCCTCTAACGTGTCATTTAAGGGTACTATGAACGAATACTTATATTACTTGTTGTGATTATCTTGACCAACTTCTTTCAAGTCTTTCTTAAATGATTATGCTAAGCCCAAGGATTATCTTAGAATTACATACGACACTGTTCCTCAGGAAGGAGTTTCTGGTTATGTGTCGTCTTTGATCTTCAACGGTAAACGGCTAAACGCTATACTGATGATCCAGCTAAAAACAAGAGGGACGCCGAGCAATCCGCAGCTTCTTTCAAATCTGGAAAGCTTCCCTTTTTGGTAAAAGACTCTGAACCTTCCAAATGTGTCCCTTCAAGCAGGCTAGCAACAGCATTATATTTCAAGTTTTTTCCTTTTTTTTTTTTGGGGGTGGGGGGCACAGAAAAAGAAGAATGAAGAGGCTAAAAAGAAGTCTCGAAGTAAACCTCTTCGCTGTTAGGCTCCTTGACACGACTTCTACGACCCCACATGCTTCATCGGTTCTCTGCAACATTTGCGTTGTTTTATGATCATACCCTATTTAACAACAAGCATCTCGTGCTCACAGTGGAGATTCATGGATCTGCAGCATCATGACTTATTTTGCGGTCTCTTGAATTGCCTTCTCCGAAACATAACATTAATATTAAAATATAACCTGGCTAAGGAGGATCTGAAAGTTGTAAATCAACAAGGGAGCCAGATCTTACCTATTGTTTCTGTGGCCTCAATTTAGTGGCTCTGGTCCCCCCACGCGCACACGTATTGTATAACTATATAGACGCAAACTAATGAGGTGTTAGTATAAAGAAATGTCCCTATTTTTACGATCAGTTCTTTTTTAAAATCAAAAAGTGATTTACCTATATGTAAAGGGTGTACATATTGCTTGAGAACAATAATACAAGGCAAGCTCCAAAAGATTATTGAGGTTAGGCGTAAGCAATGTAGATAGTTACTGTTTGAGAACAGCAACGACCGGGGAACCAAACAAGAAAAAGGTTCAGTGCAGTCCCACCTAAACAGTGTGATTAATAAAAAGCTCTTTTAAGTTTTTAATATGCCATAATCTGTTAGTCATTATCTACAGTCTACACTAGATTTTGGCATTGTACATTGTTTAACATTATAAAACTTTTTAATGATTAGACTACTTATGTGGAAATGTCCCTGACAAGGTTTAGATAAAGTGGCTAGTATGAAAGGACCCAGTTAAAATTACATCTCTGTCTTGGTAATAAAATTGGTAAAACACGTGATTTGGAAGTGGAGAATTTTTGGGAAGAGAGGAAGGAAAAAGGGGGAAAGAAAGACGAATACTCTCAAGAGTGAATTGAAGGGTATGGAATTTGTGTTTGGTGATAAAGCTTATAAAAGTAGCCATTCCATGCATGCTTGTTTCATAACATGTATGGCTTTTGGATTTCCACTTTGAGAGTGCATTTTGTGGGTGATATTTCATGAAACAAGGATTTCATTTGCCAAATAGGAATCATTATTTTGCTGTGTCAATTGCCAATATTGCCACCACCTTGTGTTTCAAACATACTAAAAATAATGTGCTTTTATGTATCTATGTTGACTCATAAAATCATATTGGAAAATTTGAAATGTTGTAATGAACTGCTGACTGTACCAACTAAGAGTCTAAGAGGCTTCAATGGGCCTAGACATATGGTCTAAAAGTAAATACACAGGTTGGCAAAAAAAAAAAAAAAAAGAGTAAATCTACAGGTTCTATTTACAAACACGAGGAAAAAAAAAGTTATAGTAATATATATTATTTAGGTGATGCATCCAACGCTGCTTTGTGTTATTTTTCAATCACATCTAACATTTTGATTTTATATATGGTTTAGAGTGTTGAATGTATTATAAATAAGTATAAGGAGCACAAAAATTCAAAAACATTAAATATTTAAATGCATTATAAATAAAATTAAGGTGTTGAATATTATTTTACGAAGAAATTATGGAAGTATAATTGTCATTGTCACATGTAATTTATATTATTTAGGTGATGCATCCAACGCTGCTTTGTGTTATTTTTCAATCACATCTAACATTTTGATTTTATATATGGTTTAGAGTGTTGAATGTATTATAAATAAGTATAAGGAGCACAAAAATTCAAAAACATTAAATATTTAAATGCATTATAAATAAAATTAAGGTGTTGAATATTATTTTACGAAGAAATTATGGAAGTATAATTGTCATTGTCACATGTAATTTATATTATTTAGGTGATGCATCCAACGCTGCTTTGTGTTATTTTTCAATCACATCTAACATTTTGATTTTATATATGGTTTAGAGTGTTGAATGTATTATAAATAAGTATAAGGAGCACAAAAATTCAAAAACATTAAATATTTAAATGCATTATAAATAAAATTAAGGTGTTGAATATTATTTTACGAAGAAATTATGGAAGTATAATTGTCATTGTCACATGTAATTTATATTATTTAGGTGATGCATCCAACGCTGCTTTGTGTTATTTTTCAATCACATCTAACATTTTGATTTTATATATGGTTTAGAGTGTTGAATGTATTATAAATAAGTATAAGGAGCACAAAAATTCAAAAACATTAAATATTTAAATGCATTATAAATAAAATTAAGGT
>QFDD01000023.1:0-21790 GCA_006871305.1 Vachellia collinsii | reverse complement strand
GCTCGAGCGTCAGGGAGAGGTTCTGAAAGATCTCGAGCGAAGCGAGAGGTACGAAGTCGCTCGAGCGTCAGCTCGAGGGCTAATGGAGCTAGCGCGCTCAGTCCCTTGCTTGTTCGCACCGGCTTTCGCGCGTTTGCGCTCGGGCCGTTGCTTGTTCGAGCAGACGAAGGTTTAGTGATCACTTACGCAATTCGACTTATGCTCTTTTGCGAGAGTTATGATGAGATCACTCTTTCTTTCGACAAGTGAATGCACGATCAGGTTAGACTTAATTGACTGAAAGCTGTCTAAGGTAACTTGTACCTCTCCCGTTGGTCGAGAACTTACGTGCCTCCGTTCCTTTCACAAGCAATCCTTCTCCTGCACCTATTGGTACAGCATCTTCAAACCTGCGCGTATTGTATTGTATATAATTCTTACCATCGGGACCGGTACTTTTCTGTGATCAAGCTAAAAGCCTGTTAAAGGCCAGCCAATCTCTGAGTCTAAGATTTTCACTTTCAATAGTGACATACAAGTCTCTCTTTTTCTTGCTCCTTGCCTTAACCGACTGTGCAGGTTGCCAATGAAATCCCTCTTTCTGACTTTCGAGTTGGTGAGTCACTCACTCCTCCACCAAGAGGTCAAGCGCTCCGTCCCTGCTGCTCTCATTGCTGCGTCGAAAGGGGGGTTGAAAGTTAAGCCGAAGGAAAGAATCCGAGGGGAAGAGCCAGTGATGGCCTACTGTCCTTTATCTCTACACCGAACCGGGTTACAAAACTACCTTTCCATCTTCATTGACCGAGTAGCTGGACAAAGAACAAAGGAAGGGTACCATCCCCTTTGGAGAAACCTTTCTTTTGTTCAAGGGGTACCCCCTATGTAGGTAGTTTTTTACTATCATGGAATGGGGAGAGAAAGAGAAGATCAAGAGTTTCGAACAAGCACGCAAGTCTGAAAGCAAGAGTTGAAAGCAATCGAAGTTCAAACTTTTCCCGTGGAAGGACAGGAAAGAGGAAAGCCTCCTTATCAAGGAGCTGTATCCATTATACAATCACCGGGCTTTGACAAAGAAAGTCCGGGTGTAAAGCATCCACCGAGACTCTTTTTTAAGATAGTGATGTGTTCTATGAAATCTAACATCATGTGTTAAGCATATGAGATGGCTAGCCGGGCAGTTCCATCATAGTTCGTGACAGGGTGGAAAGGATAGTTTTTCTTACTTTACGATTGAGGTCTTCTTTCTCCTCTTCTTCACCGGGTATCCCTATTTCATCAACCAGACGGACAATGGGAAGCGTCTGAGCCTCTTCTACTCTACTATACTATATTGGGCGAGCACGGGAAGTGGTCACACCTGCCAGCTGACCTTCATTGTAGACTTTTTTTTTATTTTCACTTCAGGGAAGAATGAAATGCGTACAATCTAAGAGGGCCTTGTTGGAAGAAAGGGAGTTGGTTTGCATCGTCGCTAGCGAATTCCGTCCAGTAATGGAAGTAAAGATGTGATAACGCTAGCTTCAAGACTGCAACGAAGATCTGGTCATAGCCAAGCCCATTGTCACTTAGCGCATCCGAAACTCTCGTCCATAGAGATGGCTTCTCTATATTATCTATATTTTACTGAAAAGAGAAGATCTGAGGAACCTGTCTTTCAGGTCCGGAAGGGCCTGGTCTTTGATCACTCTTCCATTTCCTGGGCTTCTCTCGGCTATCAAAGTGAGTTGGCATTATTAAGCCAAGCCGGAGAAAGCCAGTGAGGTTCCAACTCAGCCGGAGACTTGCTTGATTGATCAGATTGAGCCTTGACCAGAAAGTGGAAAGATGCTTTATCCAAAAGGGAAGGGCAGAGCTTGGGGATAACTGACTCGATCAGCATAAGCAATCCTTCCCACCGTAGTAACAACACAAGGTAAACATAGGGAAAGAACTTTGGCATTTTTGCTTCCACATCACATCTTTAGCAATTCAATTACCGAGTTGCTTTCAAAATTCCTCCATCCGCTCTTAAGCGTTAGTACTTTCTTACCTATTAACAATTTAGAAGTCGATTCATCAAACATTCAAACCAAAGGTTCGCTCCTGCGCACCTGCTGAAAAAGCTTAGTAAGCCGGGCTAGCCCCCTTTTTGTAGCAAAGTTCGCTTATCGTGCTAAGGCAAATATCGCACCTTTCGGTGACCAACTTCTTCTTCCATAGCTAGACAGCTCCTTTAGTACCAGAGTCTTACTTCCTTTCGTAAACTCACCTTGATTTCATGAGTGAAGTTTTCCGGAGGGAGAGTAAGGCCTGCTTTGTTTAATATCCTTTCCTTTATCAGACAACTATTCGAGTTCAACTTTTTCTACCGGGCAGAGCTGTAAAAGTGGCTTCACCCTCTTTGCCCACCCTAAACAGATCTTCAGAGAGGCATTAACCAGAAGAGGTAGGGCCGGGAGGATTTCTGGGATTTCTATCTATCCATCCGTAAAGAGGAAGGAGGCAGCCGAGACCAACTCCTTTTCATCCTGATAGGGCATCTATTCAATTCGAGCTAGAGCTTATATTCGAGGAAGAACAACCACACCAAAGCTGGCTGGACCAAAGACAACAGCGAAAAGAGAAAGAAGGGATTGAGTAAGGACAGGGTCAGAAGGCAGTGCTCCCAACCACAAGGCAGGAGGACGGGAGCTCATTAACCACCCTTGGATCAGTCCATAACATATTATGGATAGACTTTCAGAACAACTTTAATAAGTAAAGTAAATAGCCTCTGTGTTCTTTCTTTTATTTTACTAAGTAAATAAGGTAAGATCAAGGAAGTACAGTAGATTAGCTCCATACACAGATTAAGGCTACAACTCGCTTCTTCCTGATCTTATTCCACTTGCGGGAGCCTAGAAGAGAACACATTTTCTTTAGGATGGAAGGACCGTTTCCAGAGAACTAAGAGAGATTAGGATTATCACCTGTCTTTCTAACTACGAAAAGAAGTTAGGCCCTTTCCCAATGCCTTTACTCAACTCAAGGCAAGGACCAATACCGGAAAAGAGGCGTAAACACCTAAAGCTTATTGCCATTCATTCATGCTCCTTGAACTCAGAGCTGCGTTAACTACCTCAATTCCCTTGCCTCAGCCCTCTAGTGGAATTGAATCTAGGAAGAGAGCTACCATTAACTATACAACAAACAGAATAACTGACAGTGCTTGCACATTCCATTATCATATGCACCCATTTCTTTTATCACAAAAGCCCATTTTAGGACTTTGTTAAAAAAATGCCATTTGAATACAAGGAATTTCGACTTAGAATGACAATGACACCTTATTCGCTCTGCTACAACGAACGAACTAAAGACCATCGACGTGTTCGTCTTCCAAAAGCTATCCTATCCCTCGGACTGAGCGAACTAAGGCCCGGTTAGAAGGAACAGAACCGTCGGTTAGTCTCATGTACTGACTCGGAATTACTTCGTATACTTTAGCTTTAGAAAACAGGCTCCGCTCAATACCTGTAAAGTAAAGGCCCTTCGAGGCCTGCCCCCTACCCTTTTCCCTTTAAAGACAATCCTAGGGAAAGAACAGACTAGTTGTCGCATTATCCGCTGCTCTCGTTTTCGGTGCTTGGCTCTTTCCTCTTGCTTTTTCATTTAGGGAATTACCCCGGGGGGAGAAGCAACAACTTGAATCAGCTGTTTGGTGTTAATGGCATAAGCTCTTGGTGAAATAGAAGCTCTTCTAACCGCTGCTGGTGATCTCTTTGCATGCCCTTATCAATCAAGGTACTTTGTCCAATCATTCCCTTTCTCGTCATTTCCTCAAGAGCTTCTTCGTGAACAGCAGATTCGAGGGCATCTATACCAGGTCTTCTACGCTCTTCTTCCTCATCTTCTCCGATGTCCCATCGGTCCTTTAGTTCAATTTGTCCAATTCTCCCAGAAAGATTTAAATCAGTTTAGTAATCAATATCTATACAGATGGATGCACGACGGAAAAGCCAACTGTTGACCAGCTGGATTCAAAGAGCTCTTCTTCGTCTTTCCGGCCGTACTGATACTGATTGTATTTTCCATCTTTGCTTTGCCATATTATGTATTCCGTAGTAAGAGTAACTCCACATAGCGGCTTGAAAGAAAGCACGTTCCTCTAGAGCAGTAGCACCATCGAACTGAACTAAATCTTTCCTTTTTTCCAGTGCCAGCAACTACAGTACCGCCAGTACCGACACCAGTTCCAGCAACCCCTGGTTGAGTTCCTAAGGGAAGGCGTAGATCGTCGATCCAAGTCTCGTCTTTTGAGTGAGGATGTTCTTTCCGTTTTGGAAGTCAAAGTCAAATCTTAAGCCCACTAGAGAAAATGAAGATGAAAAGAGATATAGTCTCACGCAGGAGCGAAGATGCTCGAACAAGCAACGGCCCGAGCGCGCTAGCGCCATTAGCCCTCGAGCTGACGCTCGAGCGACTTCGTACCTCTCGCTTCGCTCGAGATCTTTCAGAACCTCTCCCTGACGCTCGAGCAAACAAGCAAGGGACTGAGCGCGCTAGCTCCATTAGCCCTCGAGCTGACGCTCGAGCGACTTCGTACCTCTCGCTTCGCTCGAGATCTTTCAGAACCTCTCCCTGACGCTCGAGCAGCTCCGCACGTTGCGCGTTAGCGCATCCGTTTTCTTGCTGGGAGAGGATAAGAAAGTCTCAGTTCTCAGTGTTAGAGTAAGGAAGCGAATGAGCTGAAAGAAAGCCTTGCGAGGTAGGAAGTTACTTGATCAACCGGTAATCTTTCTCTTTCTTTCCATCTCCTGCGCGTGCGCGTAACGTAGTGCCTTTGAGTAGCAGCTTGGTGGACTTTGATTACTTTATATTAGATAATTACGATCCGATAGATCCTTCTTCTAGTTCCTTTCTTGAAGACTGGGAAGAGGATGGAATTTGCTTAGTGTGAAAGGCTTTGGAACTTGCTTGTTCTTGTATGAATTACTCGAAGAGTAAGGAAGAGAAAGAAATCCTATAGCTTAGCTTGAGTAAAGCCCATTAGTATTAGTAGTAATTGGATCTTTTCTAAGGTTTGAAGATGCTGTACCGATAGGTGCGGGAGATTGATATTGATATAAAGATAACGTCAGCATATTGGCTCCAGCCGGTAGCACGGGGCTTGCGAATTCTTCGATCCATACCCTCTCCTTCTCTTCTCGTTGTGGTATGGATATAATTGAAGAGCCCGTGCTTGGAGGTAAAGGTCAAGGGCTCCTGTCATCCGTGTAATAGCAATGCAAGACCCACTCCGGATCGATGCCTCAACCTCTTCGTTTTAAGACCAGAAAAATCCAGTTTTTTGGTCAGGTCAGACCATTAGGGGATTTCCGTATACTGACTTATTTCACATAGCGTGGAATGAGAACACCGAGATCAATCGAGTATGATATTATAATGGTAGTATAGTATGGCTAATTGGTCAGTCAGACGAGGAAGACCAAATCCAATAACCGACATCCGAAATGCGTGGGAATTTATATATATAAATGGAGAGCTTGACTCAGTAAGAAACACCATAGGGAGCGCTCGCTCCGGGGGGCTGACCCTGGCCATTGTTTTAGCTATGAGAGCCTTACTCACTGCCGGGGCCGTATCCTATTTATTCGATCATGAATGGGGGTTGGGTAAGATGATGGTTCCTTCGGGGGCTTCCGGAGCATCAAGTTCAAAGCCTTATCCTCGGGAGAACCTGGATATAAATCTCCCAGCGGCTGAAGAGGATGGGGATCAGCCCGACATCCAAACAACGTTGCATCGGCTTGAATTGGCCAAGATAAGCGAACAAAAGGATCGCTTGGCCGATCGAATTCGCCCTCTAATTGAATCCGAGAAAGAGCGATTGCGTAAAAAGTTTTGGAACCGCCAATTGACGGCTTGCCCGTGCGTGGAGTATTCCGTCCATTTATTTATTGAAGTCGAAGAAAGATAGTATTATATCTTTCTTCCAAGGATCCGTTGTTAGCAGTGTCATCAATGTAAGCGAATTGGCTGCTTCCAAGGCCGTATACTAATAAAGATAGGCGCTCCTTTACCCTTTACCGGATACCGGAGGCTGCAACTATGATGCCTTCTTTTGGATTGTATACCACTAACGACTATCAAGATAGGCAGGCTATCCATGATATGTTCTTTATGGAAAGACGGTGGAGGGGCACTACACTGACTCGCTTTTCCGAAAGGTTTTATCTTAGCCGCAGCCTCTTTCCCAAGTCTCTCTCACCTTGAAAGCACCTAAGAAGAAGAGCATATTTCTAAAGTTTCGTTTGGATTGAATCTCTTCTTTGCCTGACTGCCCTATGTGGTATGTCCCTCCCTGAAATGAAAGAAAGTCCCTCCTCATCTTCTAGTAATACCAAAACGGAGGTATCCACGGCATTCCTCAACACCTATAGAGGGAAGAAGGAAGACAAAGAAAGAAAATGAAAGGGCAGCGGACGATAGGAGATTCTTTTTCACCAGATGAATTGAGTGCGGAGGGGGCACTTCTTCCCAAGTCGGATTTAGTAAGACCGGGCTAACTTTTCTAGTTAGTTCTAGACAAAGACTTCAGTGAAGGAATGGAGGAAGTAAGACAATGTAGTCTGAGTTTAGCTTAATTCCTGTATTCTTTCATCAACCTTGGCCGGTTCATATTAGAATGCTTCTCAGGCAATTCTTCCTCTTTTTCTTTAATATTATATGTCTTCCTTGGACTGAAATAGTAGAAGGAGAAGATTCCCAACATGGGATAGGTGAGGTTTGGATTGCAGCTAGCTAGGGAGGTTTTTGTCTAGAGAATCTTTCTTTTTCTTGAGTTATAGAAAGCTTAGTGAAGTCATACCTTTAGGATTTATTTCCCTGAAGTGAAGCTAGATGTCTTGCTATGGCTTTGGTAAGGCCGAACTCTTATTAGAGCTAGAGAGTTTTTTTGTTGCTCTTTGGATTTGAGATATCCACCCTGAGGGCACCAGTTGCTAGAGTTGTTCTTTAGTTAAGAGTTGCTGAGTTATTTCCGCCCGAAGAATGCTATGAATCGGCTTTTTCTAGCCGGGATATCCTCTCTCCTCTTTAGGGGCTGGGGAGCGAGTTCCATACCCTACACGAGTAGGAGAGCGGGTTAGCGGGAGTTCTGAGTTAGAGTAGTTCAAGCTGTGTGACTAGCTAGCCTAAGGGATGTTCTCCCCAAAGACTTCCTTCATCTTCTTTCTTAGTTAGGAGCTAGAAGGCAGAAGCTAGTAGCCCTAGTCTCTCTCACCTAGGAGTCCCGTCCCGGAAAATGGGCCTGACCCTTTCTTTGAATAACTCTACCTTAGTTGCTCTCTCAACTCCGGAGCTCTGGGACTAAGTCAATTACATACTACCCCCCTGAAAAAGGTGAGCAGCTTCAGTTCCGCTCGAGTGGAACGGTTGTTGGTGCTCTATTTAAGAAATGAAAATTTCCTCCACCTGTTGGTGAGTTACAAATTCCCTTCCGGAAGAAACCAATAGTAGGATTTCAGTCCCGGATCTTGAGTACTAGTTGGGATTTTCTCCTTCAATGGCAGAAGGAATCAGTCGTTGCCAAATATGCGCTTACGGCAAGGGGCAGCATTCAAAGCATCTTCCCGGGAAATGTTTATTCACGAATAAACCGATTGCCTCCACTCAGGACAGGCAAGAGACATAGCTAGAACTCCGTCTTTTTATTCCACAGACACCCCAGGGAGTTTGAATACGACTTTCTTTTATAGTGGGAGATGGGGTTATTTAAAGAATTCTGTTCAACAGCCCAAGGGCATAGGTCCGATGTTCCTGTTCTTAAAACTCCATTCCCTGCGCCACTACTTACTTCCCAAAAACCTGCCTCTAGTTAGAACTTCTAGTATGACAAGACAAGTTGTGGTTATCAAATTTATTGTAGTCGAAGTAATAATCTATTCCACGTTGGGAACAGCAAGACCGATCCTCCGTAGTTGAAGCTGAATCGAGAACAGGGACCAACGTCTCAACGAAAGAGGTTAGATGTAATCTGCTGCCGTGGAATGCCCTCAAAGAAAGGGAATCCGTGAATCCAAAGCAAGGTGCGAAGCGCTAGTCGAACCAGGTTCCTCTTGTGTGAAGGATTCGGAATAGCTTCCGGATGACATAGAAGGACGGTCTCATCTGTTGGGAGCCGGATGAGTAGGCTACGCGTAGTTATCCAAAACGGCCTAGGAAAGCCTTTCTTTATGGGATTTCAATTCTCACTCTCTCATTCCGGGCTAACTGACTTATTGAATGTCTCCTCTCCTCTCGCTGTCAGGTTTGGTTCTTGTTCCAGGTTGGGTGTCACTGTTTATTATTGATTGTCCCATGAGCTCTTGGGCTAGAATACGCTTTTTTTAGCTTGAGACTTGGTTATCTTAGAAGGGTTAGCTACGTCCCGTTGGGAACCATGAAACAACTAACACCCTATCTTCTACTCCGTACTATGAGATAGAGGAAGGCAACCTTTTGAATTGCAAAGCTCTATCCCCCCAACCTTACGTCTATCTCTATATACGAATATAGAAACGAAACCTCTCCTTCCAAAGCCAGGAGTGAGGTGGAAGAAGGGGGTCTTGGCATCAGGCGTATGGAAGAAAGAAGCAAAGCTTGCATGATGAGATGAAGCTCGCGTGGTGCTGTCTAACTAGCAATTATCCTTGGGCTGCCATGTGCCGAAATCGATACTTGAAGGCCTTGCTTTGAATTGGACTTGGTCTACTAATCATCCATCCAGCTCGTATCTATGAAAGGGTAATGATAAATACTAATGTCAAAGGCCTCTCCCTTATTCATCTATAGGGGGGGAACGGTTTGAGTATGGAATTCTTGAATAAAAACTTGGTCTATGGTGGTGGAAATTTGTTAAATTGATTCGAGTATAGTGAGATCTCTCCCCCACGGGGGTATCCGACATTATTGAGCAGCCTCATCAAGTCTGGAACATCCCTCAGGAGCCTCTTTCCTAATCTTGTGCAAAAAATTCGGAACTATTCCTAGCTCCTATACGCCTGATGAAAGGCTATGGTAGCCTTCCCAGGACTAAGACTTTTTACCCCGGTTAAAGGCCTGTGACTCTGATTCCTCGGTCTCGGGCAGAAGAACCCCATTACTTTCTTTGTAAGGCTGGTTACGGTTACGGTAACCCACGTTCCGTACGCCCCTAATCTCAAGAGCTCAATTCGTTTGCCAGGTAATAAGGAGAGTCGTTAGGCCGCATTCCCTTTAAAGACAATAGAGAAGGGTAGAGATCTTAGTTAACTCGAAAGAGATTGTTGAAGTAAATCTTCAACCATGGTAAGAAGGCAGGGCTCTTAGAGGAAAGCTCTAGCTTTCAGTCCTATCGAAATCTTTTTTTTTTTACTGATTTGACGGTCTGGTTCTTGCTTTAGTTTCTTCCTTGCGCACACCTTTCTTTGCATAAAAAGAGAGCGTACGGCTAGCATAGGGGCGTTGAGAACTCTATCCCTAAGACGACCTTGAAATCGTCTAGGGGCGCTACAGTGAAATTACTCGTCTTTTTCTTCCATCCTCCTATTTGTAGCTCCACCTGGGAAACTGGGCTTTTATGGACAAGCTACTCTGGATACTGGTAACTCACCCTGAGTGCCTGCTCAGGTAATGAAAGACAAGTGCTTTCCACTGGAATCACCGCTAGCGGTTCTAGCGGCTACAGTTAAACAAACCATCTGCCTCCTTCGACTGGAGGTCAATAACGGCGGCCAAATCGATAGTCAAGGAGGGGATCTCTTACTTCATTGGAACGGGAACTGACACAAAACTATGGGTAGATCCCTGGTTGAACGGCTCACCGTTGATCTACCAGCCATCTAGGTCCCACCCGACCGCAGTGGAAAGGTTTCCGATCAGCGAGCACCCCGCACACTGGATCGTAGGCAGCAGTGGCCCACCAGTAGGTCTTTTCTTTTGGGCATTCGGATTCGGAAGTTAGAGACTCAATAGGTTGTTTGCCTGTGACTGGCGTTTGTCCCATACAGAAAAACTTCTAGTGGAAGTGAGGCGAGGAAGCAATAGATTCATCTTGTCATGGAAGATAGACATGAAGGCTAAGGCTTTGTAAGAGTGACCGGAGGAGCTAATAGTTTAACCGCCCATGCCGATCTGCCAACTTTCAAGGACTGACTTTCCGCTTACACCTAGTTGTTTCCTGCGGCTCGTCTCACGACTGGGTCAAAGCAGGGTCCAACCAATCTACGCATAGAATAAAGCAATCGTCAACCGAAACAAGATGAACCGCTCGACCTGAAGTAAAGCACTCTGATAGCACTGGCCCTGTTTAAGCTTCGATCAAAGCAATCA
Organism: Vachellia collinsii; assembly: GCA_006871305.1. Taxonomy (NCBI): domain Eukaryota; kingdom Viridiplantae; phylum Streptophyta; class Magnoliopsida; order Fabales; family Fabaceae; genus Vachellia; species Vachellia collinsii. The sequence continues at coordinate 11,500 of QFDD01000023.1, read as the reverse complement.
GGTATGGTGGCAGTGCACCACCTTGAAGGGCTGAGGCAATGAAATGACTTTTTGAGAAGGATTAGATTAACAGTTTTTTATCGTATTCGCCTATAGAATTTATTATTAAAGCCAATCTATCTACATTATTCTCACATCTTGATCTTTCTACATTCGTATCATTGGGTAAAGCTTTTTTTTCTGTATTATTGCCAGTTGGTTTAGCGCCTCTCTTTCTAGGTGCTAATTCCTGTGATCTGACAGCGAAAGGGTTCTTCACTAGTGACTGATCCGAAAATCCATTTTCTTCCTTCCTTACATATATGGATATTGACATTTAAAAGCCTGTCTGTCTCCGCTCTATCTTATCTGGAAAGTGTGAAATACACTCCCCTGTTGGTTAAAGCAGACTCCTATGCCTATTCTGATGCGGGGGGATCACCCACCTCTATTTACCTGTAAGCAGCAGTCAAATGAGACTTTCTTTGAATAGTGAAAAAAAAAAGCTAAGGGAAAAGGGTAAGGGAAAGTACCGTCTTCCATTCCTTACAGAGAGTGAAAAATCAGTCTGATCGGTGCGGGAAAAAGTCCTAAATCAGTAAATCCGGAAAGATCCTGCCTTCCCCAGAGTTCTTCCTTAGAGGGTTGGCACAAAAGCAGCAGATATTGAAAGTAATAGCAAAGAAGGCTAGGCTCCTCGAAGCAGATTCTATTTTTCTATTAGATCTTCCTAAACCATAATTCGCTAATCTCGATGAAAGAGCAGGTAACTACATAAGGCAGCTTTCCCGCTCTGTCTTCTCTACAATTTACGGGTACTTACTCATGCACACGGAATCAAACTTCAGGATCTTGCCTGATGGGACGTCGGCCTTTGCTAAGGACTTTGCCTGGGTTGAACCCCTCTCTTCTAGTGTAGCTAGCCGCTCTTCCTCCAAGACTTGAATCAGGAATCTCATTTCTGTACTATTTTGCCAACTAAGGCACTTTCTTTTCCTCATTAGGTTGATTGCCCAGAGGACATTTATATCTTTCATTTTGATTTCATTCTTGTCACAGGCTCCACAATCTGTGATGGAAAAGCCATTCAACAAAAGAGCTAAGTGCCTCGGGTTTAAGAGTAAAAAAAAGAAGCTCATCCAAAGTCAAAGTTTTGGTAAATTTCTTTCCAAACAAAACCTGCCCATACTTCTTTTCATACAATACACATGTGACTCAATAATAGGGCTCGAGCTCGCCTATGATCCTAAAGCAAGTGTACCAGGGAGGAAGGAGAGATGATGCCTAACCTAAGCACCAAAAAAGCTATGAATGGCGCGATCCGGAAAAGCAGTCAAGCAAGAAAAGATAGCGAGCATCAGCAGAGTTGGAAGGTAATGACTACTTTGAATGGTCAGGAGCCATTGCCACTCTACTTTACTTCAACCATCGGGCACGAAAGAAAGTCTGTATCTGAACCATTGCCATATGCTGAAACTCAAAAATGAGACAAGAGAACCGGGAAAGAAAGCTGGCGCAGGCGCAAAAGACATACCAGACCGGGGAAAAAGACAGATTGCTCTTTGGCTTCATTTCCCACGAGGTGAAGCCCTCTGAAAGCCTTTACAAAACAAAGGCGAGTCAGTTCGGCTTTCTTGATGTCCGAAGGTGTAGAGAATTGACCTTGACCGAGAACATAGAGTGCCTTTCTATTTTCAATTATGCCCGCTGACCGCTTTAGAAGGAGGTTGAAGCCTTTAGCAGATATCACATAGGTGAGGCATTCATCCGGTCAGGCCCTGACAACGTCGATCTGGCTATAAAGAAAAGAGAGATCCTCCTCAAGATTAAACATTGTGCCCAATGAAAGAAGGTGTGAATACGAACCTGACCTAGAAGGGGCAAGAGATTTGAGGGAGAAATGTGGGACCTGCACCCAGAGTGCCTCAAGGCACAAAGTGGAGGTTTTCTTTTTGAATTTTGAATAAAGCGATTTTCATCTTATTCATATAGGCTTAGGGAATGGATTCTTGAGCCTAATAAAAGATCGAAGTACCAGGTCACCCGAGAGAGGCCTACGGGGCATTACGAGAGCCTAGGCCGTGGGTCAGGGGCAACAGAGCACTCAGGCGGGGCCACGTCACGGGCTTAATCTTACCAGCGCTATATCTTTTTTGCGCGATATGGTGGGACTGTCTAGCACAGACACCCCCAAGCATCCCTGAGCAGCTGGCTGAGGCGAGGGATGCGGCAAGTTCTTCCGCAGCTAGTAGACCACCTCAGTGAGGAAGCCAGGGAGGTGGCCAGTGAAGCTTCAATGGCAGAGCCTCTTGCAATGTGGGCTAACGCTAGCATTCGCTATATCTATATCCACAGCGCTTGCTCAAAAGGTCCGGGGTTCTTAATACGAGCCTGGAATTTATGGAAAAAGGTATACTACGCAAGCCCTAGATCGAAAAAACTTCAAATTAAGGTGGGGCTGGGCAGTAGCACCGAGATCTCATAGAGGAGGCATTTGACTGCGGCTCCCTATGAAGGCACCTGTCGAGAACATCTTTCTCCCAAAAGCGGTGAGGGTACGGTTAGCCCCAGCAAGGTTCAGCACTTCTTTTCGGGCCCCGGGTTGATCGACAAGATCAATGGCTACTCGGGCTCAACTGCTGGCACTCGTCTCGCCAGATGCAACTATGCCTCAAAGATCGACTGTTGAAGGTGGGAATTGAAAGCGGGCTCGAAAAAAGGATTCACCGACAAGCGATAGCCAAGCTAGATGAGAAATGAAGAGTTGGAATCGGCCGCATCCACTCTTTTTTCTTTCAAGGTCGTCAAAAAAAGCTTTTGCAAAGAAAGGGGGATCGAAATTATCAGTAAAAGCAGTCAACCAATGTCGAAGATCCTATGCGAACGAATGCCATCGGTAAGCCTTATCAAATCTAACTCAATCCATCTTCCTTACAGAGAGTTCAATCAGTAACTAGCCCAGCCTTCGTTTCTGACTCGGGAAGAAGAATCACCGTTAGTTTAGGCTGACCAGCTTTTCTTTACTTTCTCGCTACTTCCTTTCCAGTTGATGCGCCAGAACCTTTCCATATTTTCTATAAAAATCGAAAGACTTCTTCCCTACCTTTCAGTGAGTAAACATGAACTGTCTTTGTTTAAAAAAGTCAATCCTGTCTCATTGGCTCTGCTTTATAAGGTATAAGGCTCGATGAAATTGACTTTTCTCTTGTCTTTCTTCGTTCCCAGCTTCATCCCTACAGTGCATTTCAAGAAGCGGCTGCAAAGTGGAATAGAAAGGTCTTTGGATTCGATGCCAATAGAGTCGTGACATCCATGTACTGAGTCGTCAAATGAGCCACGTTAAGAAAACCCAAGCAACTACGCATTGGCCCACAGGGTGCCCCAAGAGGGCCCGAATGAAAGACCCAAGCCTACATGAACCATCAAAGAAAGACATATCGATGGGGTTTTGCTTGTTGCCTGAATGAAAATGCGTCTATTTCTTTCAGACCAAATCAAATAAAGATGTAGGCTTAACTAAAGCCCAATGCCAAGCAAAGCCCTAAAATACAAGAAGAAATTGGGTTCCACTAACCCAACATGAGGTGGAGCCTTAACCCGACACAAGATGGGACCCTATTAGGATAGTGGGCTTAGAACAAGACCCATCGGTGGATAAGATCACATCTTCATAACAAACAAAAGGTGTACACGTTCGGCCTCACTCAAGGTAATGGGCCAAACCTAACGAGTCCAAACAAATTGGATCTTATTGTATGACAAAACCACAGATTGGCTATCTAATTTCTTCAGTAATTTGAGAATTTCCTCAAGCAATAGGGTTGCTTTTACCATTGTTAATCGTTGGAAATCCCATGTGATTGGCCCCAAGGTTGACAGCCATTGGATGCCCAAGACCGCCCCATATTCTCCCAAAGGCATTACCATGAAATCAGTGGTCAATTCTAAACCCTGTGCTGTCCAACACAACCCTTTGCACCAAGCATTGACTTCCAGTAAATCTCCATTAGCCACAGCCACCTTAACGGCCTTTGTCTGTTGGAGTCTGCACCCTACCCTACTCTTTTTGCAACACTGCATGCAATCAATGAAATCTTCACTTCATCCTCCTCCTTGTCCCTGCCATCGTTTTGAATCATTAACATATACAATTGAGAGCTCTTGCACTTATGACCAAAGGTATACTTCTCATCACACCAGTAACACAATCCCCTCCTCATCTCTTTCACTCTCGGCTTACGCAATGATCGGATCGGAAGAACTCTCTTCAACCGCCCATGATTGAGACAAACGTAGATGAGAACAAATTCCTTTTGAATAGTCTGCTAATTTTCTTCTTGTTGCATCTCGTCGATACGATAGGTTGATTTACCTTACTAGTCATATGCCCTAAAGGTTTACTGTCTGGATGGTACTTTTCAACAGATAAGCGAATCGCGCTCAAGTGGTGGTTGACGAAATATCTAATCCTCGTTTTCCCTGTCTGGTGTGGTCTTAGATTCCGCTGTCCCTTTCCGCTTCACGCAATAGCACGCTCCGAAGCAAGCGAGCTTCGCCGGTAGTAGCCTCCTGAATTAGTCGAGTAGCTTCTTTCCGGCAAAGCTTACCAATCCTACACTCCTTTCTTCTATGTCTGGTGGAGCTATTCCCAGACAGCCTGAGAGCTGAGTGAGGACCTTATTTGAGATGCTTTTTTCCTTCCAAAGCGAAATAATCACTCCTGTAGCTTATTGCGCTCGATCTACATCCTACCTAACTCGATTAAGCTTTTCTTCTTACACACAGAAGGTTTTTGCTATCGTATTGCGGGTTTTCCACTTCGTTCAGTTACATTAGGGCTTTATACAACTCTACCTTGGTGATTAAGTTCCGCTTTAGTTGGTGTGAAATGAGCTGATTCTGGGATAGGAGGTCTTGTCGGTATGGAACCTACCCTTCCGGAGTGAAGGATTGTCATCCTATAGCCGAGTGTTTTTAATTTGGTTTAGAGTCGAGTGATGAAGCTCATGATTCTGCCGTTAGTGAGAAGCAAGTAAACTCTATAGCCCTAAACTAAAGGAGCAGGTCAAGTTCGTTCAGCTTGAGGGATAAATTACGTGGCTGACCTGCCAGTCCATCAAATATCGTAGTTTATCCTTAAGAGCAGGAGGTTCCTTTTGTGAAACTTAGATGTTGAAGCACGCACCCTTTATCTTATGCTATGGGTAAGGAATCAAAGGCAACGAGCCAAACCCAGTTGTTTTTAGGAAGCAACCTCTCCCCTCCCCTGTGGGTTCACCCCTGAGTGTAATGCCTTAACGGCCTTTTAAGCGCCTCTCACAACGGACTCGACACCAATCCCGGCAGAAGGATTTGGTTACCATAAGTGGAGGCATGGTCCTCAATTTTGCCGTTGTTATAACAGAACAATTTTCATATAAAGATGCTCAAGCGAGGAGATGTTATGTTACGAGCATCCGTCTGCGGGCGCAGGGAGGCCAATGGTAGGAAGCTTAACATCATCTTTTCCAATAAGTGAGTCTCTCGAGGCTTACTCGTTCCGACCCTGAACAACCTTTTTTTAGAAAAGCCAGCCTGTAGGAAGTTCGGGAGAAGGGGTCGACTCAGGCATTACTCAATAGAGGTGCAAGGCTGACTCCCAAAATTGGAGTTAGACTAATTCCCTTCCAACCGAGGATTAGTTTGTGAGGAATTCCCCAATCCATCCACAACTTTATTCCTAGCACATGGTGAAAGCCGACGACATAAAGAAGAAAAACAAAGAACCTCAATGAGAAGGTCCATGCCTTCTTCCAATTGTTTTGCCAATGATGGATTTCGCGCCATTCCATCGAAAACTTATAAGAAGGCAGGATGATAGGGCAGATGTAGTTGTTAAGATCTACCTTTCGGCATTTACTATGGCCAAGCTTATAAAGCTAGCCAAGCCAGTGTCGAAGGAGACCTTCCAATCTATACTGTCCCCTCCATCGGACCTTAGAAAGGTTGCGATGGCCTCAGTAGAGATACTTAATAAAGTGCCTCTATTGTTTAGGAAGTATATCCCTGAGATCTCCACTATTCCCTAAAAATCCGGGAACAAATAAGCCTCTGCCTCAATCTCATATTCAAAGATTGTTGTTCAAGCCCTTACTTCATCTGATCTGGGCGGAAGTCTGAAAGTATAAAGCCAGGGAAGTCAGTAAGATTGACTGAAGACATGAAATGACGTAGGATGACAGACAAAGATTGAAAGCATGAATTCTATTAAGCAAGAGGCAAGGATCGAATGGAAGTCTCTTTGATTGGTTGATCTTATTCGTTACGCTTGTCCGAAGTAAGAGATTTTGACTACCTTGGTTTCTCCAAATGGTTCTTTTCTTTCTTTATCTTATTAGTTACGGTTGTCCGATTGATTTAACAAACTTGATTAGGTGCTCTGCGCGCCCCCAACTCCTTCTTGTTATGACTTAGAGTTCTTTTATCCAGCTTCTATGTCTCTGGTCCCAATGCTTTCCTAACTAAATAGATATAGGATGCTAGCTCCGGTCGGGAATGTATTAGACTAAATCATAGTACTAGCTCGGGTTCTTACTTCCAGGGGAAGCCAGGAAGGAAATAAGAATTGTTTGTAGCTTTCTAACCGTCTGTCCCCCTGCCTGTGATTCTTTAAGGCTTATGCCTATACTTCAAGACTTTACTTGCTTTCTGACTTTAGACTTCTAAGTACGGGCTTTGGTAACTACAACAATAGAAAGATATCTCTTCCCCGTCTAACTAAATGGAATGACTTCTCCGGACTTGATTGCAAGAACGGAATCACCAGCTTATCAATATCTGGAACGAAAGAAGACTTCTTCCTTTCGCCTTCCTTACTAGACTACTTAGACGAGACGAAGGAAATACCTAACTTACCGGTGTAGATAGCTGACTGAGTAAACATTTGAGATTGCTGCTTAGGCTTCTTCCTTTTAGGCAGACGGGAGAAGAGGAACGGATTCCCTGGGTTTAGTAAGATCCGAGGCAGTCATAGCATAGCCTAAAGATCAGTTAGCTTCTAAAGGTCTGTCAACATACGGCATTTAGCCTGTGAAAGCCAGATCTGAGACAGATTCATTCTTGACTGCTTACTTGACTTTTTTCATGCGAAGATAGGATCCCGCTGAGAAAGGATAAGATTCTATTCAATCTTTGCCTACCTTTGAAGAGGAACTAGGCCTTAGCCGATATGCCTTTTTCGCACTTCCACTTCTGTTATTGAATTCCCTGTACACCAAAGAAAGTAAGCATCAACTAGAGCGACTGGGGAAGCCTTCCTTCCCTTCAAGTCCAAGTTTTGCATTCGAGACCCTGGCATTACTATGTGCACCAACTCCATACTCCTCTTACATCCCTGTTATCATATTTAGTACGGGGCCTCGCAGCTAAGACTATCCCTCACCTCGTGTCGGACCGGAACTCACTCTCTCACTACGAAGGACTCCTTTCGAGCTCTTTTTGGACCCTTTCATTTAACTAAAAGTCTCGCAGATGATGAAAAGGAACTACTGGGCGCAGCGGATGATTGGAACAAAAGCCATTCTTTCACAACCGATTCTGGGCATTCTATAGAATGCAAAACCTGACTTCCTTTTTAAAGCTACTAAGTGAAGGGATTCCGATTCCTCATTTCGACAAAGAAGCTGTCGACTTAGTGCACACTGCGGCAGGAGGGGCTACGAAACGAAACCAATAAGCGTTCCTTTCATCCTCTTTCTCACGACAAGTGGAATCTGGCCTATTCAAGAAGCCAAAGTCTTTTCCGGGAAAGATCAGATATGGATTAGAATTCTCTTCCGAATCTACTAAGCCTCATCCACCCCTTCTCCCCTTAGTCGAATGATCGGAAAGACGAAACTGTGGAATAAAGCCCGGAAGGAGCGATGCTTCTTTGCCCAATAGATGCGTATAATATAATAAGGGTTAGCTAAACCAATTGCCTGGAAAAGGAAAGTAGTCTAAAGTAGAGCGTGAAGCTGCTTTTTCCGCACCTTTTGGCAAGATCATATCTGGCCCCTCGAGAAAGCACTATAGGGAAGGTTGACTTTTCCTTTCCGTGAAGCCGCTTTCGGCTAGAGCAAGATCGATTGAGTACCAGTACTGCCTTGCCCGCACCGACCGGATTGCTTTGCTGAGGAATGGAGTGAGCGCACAGAGAAGGAGATGTTTTGAGGTTTGCAGGAATTGAATCAATAGGAGAAGATATCCCCGCAAGGTACTCTTGCTGTTAAAACGAAGGCTAAAGTAATTGTGGACTAAATAGCGGTAGCAAGTTTTCTGTGGAGACTAGGAGTAGCACTAGTCTCAGGAGCTGCGTCGATAGAAGAAGGAGCTGCACATTCATATGACTCTATAAGAGCTCTTGAGAGCGCCTAGCATCCGCTACAGGAAGAGAAAGATGAAAGAAAGCGATAGGCCCCTGCTTCTATTTCTATTAGTTCAAGCGCAATCACAACTGTAGAAGCGGCGGAAGAATAGGAAAAGGAATCCGCAGCTATGGAATCAGCTGTTATAAAGGTTCAGAGGCTTCCTGTCCCCGGATGGTGTAAGTCGTCTTTCTCTTACTGTTGAAGAAAGCGAGAACGGAGAGTACTAAACTGATATAAGACTCCCACTTTTGGCTCTATATTTTTGGGCACCTTTTAGGTTCTGGAGAAAGTGAATTCCTAGGCTAAGGAAAGGATCGGATGACTTTCCAATTCCAAGAGAGCCCTACGGCAGTGGAATCGGCCGATAAAAGAAACCTTTGCATTGCGCCTCTTTGGCTGGGAATCACAAGTGGCATAGAGATCCTTAGGAGTACGAAGCTGTTGTTACGACAGCCAGGAAAGGAAGGATACCCGAGGATGGGATGGGGTTAGAGCTAGCTTCCCGGTCTAATGGTTGGGAAGAAGAAGTTGTTTGCAAGAAGGAGGGGGTTCAAGGCAATGAAATTCTTTCACTAGTCTCAGGAGCTCTTTGAGAAGCTTTTGGGAGTCAAGAGGAATGCCCTATGCATATGTGGCGAAGGAAAGGGAATCAATAGATGGGATTCATACTACTAATAAGTCCCAAGCTAAAGGGAAAGAGAAAAGCAAGCAACCGCCCCATTTCTTTACTTGAATAACGGAGTTCCAGAACAGGTCCAATGGTACGCTCCGTGCCTGGTCTACAATACATGAACTACCAGTTCAATTTGAAAGTTATAAACATACCGGATGGAAAAAGAAAAAGCACTTGAAAACGAGCGACCATAATAAGAATATGGAGGGGTTGATCTTCCCAAGTGGAATTGGCTTTGTTTTAAGTGCACGCAGTGAGACAACCAGTACAGCTGGTATTGAACCAGGCTTGTTGGAAGAGACTGATGGATATGGATCCAGAGTTGTGCCCAAGATTAATAAACAACTGGTTTTGATTGGACCACCGGGAATAGAACACTTCCTTCGGCTGGGGTATCCTATCGATATATCCTCCCGTTACTTTCGGCCTCTGAGACAACTCGCACCTTTACAACGTCTAATAAATGTAGGAACCGATTAGGGTAGCTGAAAGTTATGAGAAAGCGCCAATACCAACATCAGAGATCACGATTACAGTGTCTGGGAGGGGATCTCTCTTATACGAAACCTTAATATAAAGCCGGGAAGAGGTCTAAATAAGAAAGGTTAGGCTTATAATATAAGAGAAGGGTAGGAGTCTCCGGGCAGAGTGACTCCAGGGACGTAACTCAAGCCTTCGATACTATATTGGTGAAGACCGCATGTTTGAAGCACAGTATCGCCCAGAAGCTTATGGTCTGATCGATGGGTAAATGTATGGATTGAGGATTTCCGGAATCGTGTGTTTAGCACGAGTGGAAAAGACCTTGTTTGAAAATAAATCCAGTGACCCGATCGAAAAGGTCATTGGGAGAACGATTAGCTAATCCGTTTGAATCGCTGTTAGCTAACTGTTTTGGATAAATTTTTTCTTAGCAGCAAAAATCTTATTTTTCTCTAAAGGTAGTGAGTGGACACTTAGTCTAGTCTGCCAATCGCTGTTCTTCCCTTTACCCAACCTCCGTCCTTTATTCAAAATCTTTAGGATAAAACCTACCCGATGATTCATAGTATTTCTGGCGAAGCCCTCTTTTGTCGGGCGCACGAGACCCTCTAGAAGCGGATTCTGTTCCATGAGATACGTCCTTTCGAATCCTACTCGGAATATGAACACACTGGTTCCAACGAATCAAGTTGCACCCAGAAAAAATCTTCTCAACTACGAGCGAAGTGCTGCAAACAAAGCAGCAGAGCAGCGCGCTAAGATAGGGGTCCAGAGTGGGCCATCCAATCATTTGCACCTATGCCCCGTAGGGGGACTACCTCGGGTTTGTTTTCTTCTATTCAACGAAGATAGGTTGACACTACCAGGTCCAATTCAACACAAAAACGACTTCGTAGCTTGAAACAACCCTCCTCCTAACTTCTTTCTAGCATACCGAGGAAAGAGAATCCCTGGAGTCGTTTATCTACGTTTGAGCAAGTTGGTTGGAAAAAAGATGACTTCCGATCTAATCTCACTTTTTTAATGTATGTTGATATGGAGCTTTCTAAGCCTTTTACACCTAGCCCAGCCTCCCTATTTCAAGCTCAGGAGAGAGAGCCCGAGGGAGAAGCTGTTGTCTCTTTTGTTGAAAAGACTGTTCACTCAGGGGTAGCGGTGAATAGGAACTCTACTTTCTTCTCGAATGGGTATAGTAAGTGTGCCACGAGTGCTCCGCTTCTGCTTCTCTCTAATAACGAAAAAATAACTCTTTCAGAAAGCAAAGCTCAGTCTAAGCTATCTAAGCTAGAACTTAAGGCCGACCTCTTTTCCGGGGATACCCCACTTCCCGGTCTAGCTTCACTAACTGTATTCACAGCTTTCCATATCTCGGAACCAGATCTACTTTCTCATCGGCATTCTCTAAATGAATTACGTTATGGTCTTGAACTCTCGATATATCATATGTAATGACAGATCGAGGTAAGCTTGTCTTTTACGTCATATGCTTTCCTCTTTTGTTACTCTGATCTCTGAGAGTGGCTTTTGCCTAAGCTTTCTTTCATAGCTTTCTTTCAGGGCGCTCAAGGGAGCAACTCGTAGAGGAATTTTATTTTCCAATAGAAGACTCAGATGTCGCCTTTCGGGTTGTTTGACTTAATAACGGACTTTGGGATTGATGTCGAGAGAGGACGCTCCATATGAGGATGAGGAAAAATAGCTCAAAAAGGCTGAAGCTGCTCGAGGACTAACTATTTCATCAGTAAGACTGAGTTGACGGCGCTTTACTAATAACATAGAAAGGGGCAAGCCAAAACCTACTCCTAACAAGTTGCTGAGTTCGGCTTTCGGGGCTACCTACTTTAGGGCTTATGTAATATATAAAGAAGAGCCCTCATTTGGCCTGTTTAAGGGCAGCTCGCCTTTTTGAATAGAAGGAAGTGGGATAGCGGAGGTGATTTCGGTAAACCGATGCATGAGCTGAGGCTCCCATGTCCCG